>JARGYV010081395.1:0-17032 GCA_029532675.1 Ornithodoros moubata | reverse complement strand
AGGGCAACCGGATGACTGCCTTTGTTCTGCCTGCCCTCCGGTGTACCCAGCTCAAAGGGCTTAGTAGGTTCTGGGTTTTGACTTTAGTGCTCGATAACGTGGCGGTAATCCGGTCACTGCCCGTTGCCCTTCTTGCTGTCATTCTGGCGAACGTACTCTCACAGTAAAGATCGCAGTTGCTGTTGTTGCTTCGTTGCTCCCAGCCGCGATGTCGTTGCTACGATATTTTAAGCAGACATCGTCGCAACCGCCCTCAACCAAAGACCACGTGCACGGACTGCCTGACGCCGGAGTGGTCGCAACCAGAGCTGAAAAGCTTTCCTTGTCATCCGCCAATGCCAGTGTGTGTTGCGAAGTTGTCAGTCAGCAGCTTCGGAAACGGAAACGCGTGCCCTACAGCAACTACACTCCTGAAGTAAGGTTCAAGATCGCGAAGTATGCTATCGAAAACGGCAACAAGGCAGCAGTGATGAAATTTTCGTCGGAACTTGGCAAGGCAATGAACGAAAGCACTGTGCGCTCAATAAGGGACTCAATTGCTCGAAATTCAAGTGATCACCATACTGTAATAAAAGTCTTATGAGTGACTTTGTTTGTACATTCCCTTATCGAATTTTTCGCGGGACCTTGAATTCGCGAAAAAATATCAATCGCGAAATTCGCGAAAATTACTACTTATACAGTATTCAATTCGCAAGCAGCCTCCAAAGTCCTGAACGACCTAAAGCACCGGTTCGTCAGCTTCAAACACGGAGACCTGGTCCGGATTTGGGCGCCTATTAGAACCCCTGGTCTATGTGAGAGGCTGCCATGCAAATAACTCGGTCCCTTCATAAATCGAGGGTTCATAAAACGAGGATTGACTGCATATATACCCTGCCTGAATGTATTAACCCCACTCCCTTCTTTAATGCCTATCAGCCCTGAGGGTATATAAAAAATCAATCAAAATTTGCACGCTGATTACGGCTTCAGCACCGTCATCCGATAGGCTCAGTGCCCTTTTCTCTAAGGTGCTTGGACCTTGTCGGCAGAGCCATCAGCGCCGATGGGGCACGGCCTGGGACAGTTGTTTGCGTTGCGTCCGCGGTCGCTGACCCTGTGCATGATATATAAGGTGACAAGTACTGTTGGCTTGATTTCTTCCAAAAGAGCGGTAATGTTTTAGAGCAGAAACATGAGCCCATCCGCTAAATGGGCTATAAATGCCCATTCGGCCTTGAAGGGGCTAATACAAATACAATACATAAAACAGACGTTCTTTTGTGAGACAGCTATAGGCTCTGTTAGGCTTATGTCTAACTTAACGCACATAAGTAACTTACCAGTTCCTACACGCAACTAGGACACAGATACCTACTTTTTTACGGACGAGTATCTGACAGCAAAAAGAAGTTTTCTTGTCATGCGAGATAAGGTGAGCGGCCTCTTTTATCTATCATGCGCAACGGAGGACCTGTTGCCATCGAAAAGATATAAGCGCGACATCAGTCGAAGCCCCTGGTGGAAGCGCACATAATGGAAGGGAAACTATACTGGAAGGGTGCCCAACTCGACGGGTGTTCTCCCACATCAAAAGCTCATTACTCTCGCGTCTCGCCATTCAACAGACGCCTTTATTGATTCTCAATAGCGTCGTCTTGGATTCGCCATTGTGAAACGACGCCGGTTTTCGATACGCGCTCTTTTACTCATTTTACTATTCCATTGCAGTCCCCTAGCACCTAGTCACACGTATATTTTCTCGTGGACTCAGCGATACTTAGGTCTTGTCTCCTCATGAAGCTACAGCTCAACAGAGCCGCGCTCCTCGCTGCTGACTGATCGAGACCACAGTCCTGTATTACTGCTCTATTAAGCACATACGTGGTAGTCTGCACAAATCGATTTTCCGCGGCAAAGCGAAATATCCCATCTTCATGCGTCACCGTTCGTTTGCTACTGACTACTTTACTGCGAACGCCATTTTAGAGCCTCACATATCAACTCAGGATAAAATCCATATACTGAGTTACGTGAACTTGTTATGAAGTGTACCGTAAGCGCACTGAGAAAGGTTCTTGTTGAAAAGACGAAAAAGAGAATCCGTTTTATGGCGCGTGCTAGCGGGGTTTTCGGGTGCACTCTTGAATAAGCGTTAGCCAGAAGAGGCAGTGTCTGTCTTCGTTCCTCCTAAGCTCTAACGTTTACAACATTACTGCTGCCCAAATCCGGGAACCGCACCTCGGGAAGGCCTTTTGGAAGCTATTTGGAACCTGCTGCGGCACGTCCGCAACTTTGGAACCCGCGGCCACTTCTGCATTACTTGGTCTCGACGGGACACGTCACTGCAGCGCGAGGAGCAGCTGCCTTCCGTTCGATTGAGCACATTGCCATGGAGTCGGCGGATAACTTTCTTCGCCTGTTATGGAACGACTCAACGCAAACCGTACGCATCTCGGAGGCACCATTACACGGACGATCAACCGCATGGAGGAATTGATCAGCTGTGGCAACTTCACAACGGTCGATCTGGAAGAGAAGCTAGACTTCCTAAGACAGGAGGAGACAGCAGTGAACAGCACTCACGCGCTCATCAACGAGTAGGTGGATGTCGACAGGATCTTCGAGGAACTAGAAGAACACGAAGTCTACGAGCAAGGACTTACTCAAATCAGGGTGAAGATTCGCCATGCCTTGGGACGACCAGCTGCAGGTGGACAGGCGAACCACCAGGGCGATCGACAAGCATCAGCGCCCGAGCCACGAGACACGCTGCACAACACGGACGCCTTGCCGAAGCTCCAGATTCCCATATTCGACGGAACACTTAGTGCATGGACGGTGTTTTGGGATCACTACTTGTCGACAATTCACTCGCACCAGCATCTGCCAAGGATCGAAAAGTTTAAATACCTCCGATCTTATCTCACTGGAGCCGCGAAAAAGGCAACTGACTTCATCAGCCTGTCTGATGAGAACTACGACCGAGCCATTTCTACACTGACTGAGATGTTTTATCGGATGGACGTGATTGTCGAGGAACACGTAAGGCTCTAATTAGAGCCTTACTGACTGTACCAGCGGTGAAATCGGTATCTGATATCAGACAGCTGAGGGTACGACCATAGTGCTCAAAGTCAGCGCTCTCGAAAACCTCGGTGTTCCACCGGCCGAATACGCCATGGTTCTACACCAGCTTATGCTGCTGTCTGGCAATCCGCCAATCCGGCCCGACCTGCTGCGACTGATGGTCAGAGTCTCATCAGCTAGTACTCCGTGTACGCTAAACGCAGCTGCATTGGCCGCATGCGTCCAGGGAGAGCGCATGCAGTCTTGCTTATTTCTCAGTTTCGAAGATCACTGGGTAGACAGAAGCTACAGCGTCTGCGACTAGACAACCACTGCTTTAAATACACGAGAAGAAGGTAACACATGGCGAGGAACTGCCATTCTTGCCGGTTCTTAACGTATGTGAACTGTAGAGGGAATCATTTGACCACTCTGTGCCAGCCCTCAAGGGCAACCTCCCATTGTACTGTCGAATTCACCGCCAGTCGGATGCAACACAACACGTCCAAATTCTGCGACAGCGATCACGCAAACATACAGCAGCGTTCGAAGCTCGGAAGTATTTTTGCGACTGCTTAAGTTGTCATAAGAGGTGAAGCTTCGCTGTGCATCGGTTGAGCCCTCATTGATGGAGGAAGTCAGCTGACCTTCATTCGGAAGGGCAACACGCCTTAGAACCAAGGTGCTCAGCACTGAAGACATCACGGCCTACTCATTCGGAGTTTAGCGGAAACCTGTGCACTGCCGATGCGAACGAGTGAAAGTCGTGCTCGAGAGTCTGTTACCGGGCAACGTTATCGAAGTCGAGGCTTTGGTAGCACCAGAGATCTGCACGGCGGCTGCCCCATTCTCGAGTACGCAGGTGATCGCTTTACTTCTTAAGCATCACTTGACAACAGCAAATGCTGTGACAGCTAGAGACCGCAGCGATCCGGCCACCGCGGTTCTTTTGGGATGCAGTTATTATTGTAAAGTAGTAACCGGAAGAATTCAACGCTTGGACGAGCATCTGGCAGCGGTTGAAACAGTCTTCGGCTGGACACCACAAGCTCGCCAGAATTCCGTAACCTCGTCTCACATTTTCTCACCACACTCTGCACAGCGGTATCCCAGCACCAACTTCACTGCAAGGACAGTTTCGTGTGTAACATTTCGGAGCTCGACACCATCGGCATCACCGATAACACGACGCGGGAGGAGGCCAATTCAGTAAACCTCTTCAGTTCTCTCATTACGAAACGAAATGTTCGATACGAGGTCCCATTGATGGTTCGAGAGGACTGCATCAAAGGCTTGCAAGACAATCATGGTCTGGCTCGAAGTAGTCTACAAGCACAGTTGAGACGCTTCCTCAATGAGCGGCGCCTCTTAAAGCAGTACGACACCCCATGCAGGGGTATTTTTCAGGACGCCATGCAGAAGGGGTTTCGTTAGGGGAAACTCCGCAAGGCCCAGTCTACTACCTGCCCCATCAAAGGCTTGTACGTCAAGACACTGTGACTACTAAGATGAGGGCCGTGTTTGATGCCTCGTCGCACGTACCCGCTTCAAAATCTCTCAACGTGCTGGATAAAGATCCCAACTTGAATGCCGCGTTGCTGGAGCTTCTGGTTGCTTTCCGCCTGCACAGGGTGGTGCTCACAGCTGACATAAGGAAGGCCTACCTACGGATAGCCATACGTCCGGTTTTTGTGGATAGACCACGTGCCAAATCACGCCAACTCTTCCCGCAAGGCGGTCGATGGAGGATGATGCGTGTGCCATTCGGAGTGTCGTCCAGTCCTTTTCTCCTGGCAGCAACGCTTCAACACCACCTCTCGGCAATGACTGATGCATTCCCCGACATCGTTCCTGTGTTGCAGCGGGGATTCTACGTCGATGACTTGGTGGTGGGAGGAAGCTCGAAAAGCTGCAAGAACAATCTTCAACGAAGCTAGCATGGAGAAAATTGACCTCAAATTTCCCTGCTCTTCGGGATATATTTCTCAATGACTGAGTGTCGTACGACAGCGTAGCCACGCAGCATTCTTCTACTGGGTATGATACGGCATCGAGACTTGGAACATATCGTTGTCCGTACGCAGAACGCGCACGAGTTTGCGGCAGTCGCACCTGGCCCGAACAGGACGGTACTTCATACCTTTGGGCGCGTCTACGACCCTCTGTACTCGCTCCACCCATTCACAGTTCAAGCACGATTGCTGTTCCAAACGCCGTGGGCCCGGAAGATTCCTTGGGAAGAAACTATCCCGTCCGATTTGTCGGCAGAGTGGAATCGCTGGCGCCGCGAACTTTCGCTGCTCAACGGGTTAGGTTTTCGCATATGGTCAACACACTGCTTAAAGACTGCCAACTACACATTGCCTGTTCACGGATGCCAGTCCCCGGGCATACGGCGCAGCGGTGTACATTCGTTCGAGAGACCCAGTCCAAGGCTATCAGTGCGAGCTGCTTGTAAGCAAGGTTCGTCTAGCCCTGTTGAAACGGATTTCCCTGCCTCGCCTAGAGCTGCTTGGAGTCCTCCTGGGAGCGCGGCTGTACGCCTGTCTACAACGCGTACCATCGCCCGCAGATAACGTCCCGCTTCAGGGCTGGCTCCACAATCGTGTTGCACTAAATTCACGCGGAACGAGACAGATGAGAACTGTTCGTGCGTAACAGAGTATTCGAGATACGACAGCATACAGATCCTGGAAAATGGGCGCATTGTCCGGGCGGCATCAACCCCGCTGACGTGCTAACACGAGGCGAACACTTCGCAAGCATCGCGGTTGATTCGCCATGGTATAATGAACCAGCATATTGATCGTTCAGAACACAGAGTTCTGGCCCCACCCGCAAGACGACGTTGTCCGAACACCGACCATGCTCCCTGTCATAGCGACGACTGTGGAGTCGCTTCTCAGGCTTGCCGACTACAGTTCGTTCCTGCCGGGACAATGCACCCATTTATCAGGATCTGTGTTACGAAGGAAAACGTCACAAAGGGCACCCCTGAAATTTGAAGAGCTGACTACAGTGATCATTGAAGTGGAGGCCATTATCAACCCCGGGCTGCCTACGTACCTTACGACCCCAACGAGGTTGCTGCTCTATCTCCGGCTCACTTATTGGTAGGCAAGCCTCCCTGCCAATGCCGGACTCTAGCACTGAAGTCGACGCCACCGCCGCTGCTCTCAGACATCGCATGACACGCATAGCAAGGGTCACACGGGACATTTGCAAGAGGTATATCCTGAAGTTGCGTCCTGCGCATTACACAACTCCCCGCCACCAAGTATCGAAACTCGAGCCACGCAGGGTGGTGCTTACAGAAGACTCCGCGTCACCCATGATGTGGAAGATGGGACTCATCGTCCAAGCGCACCCTGTTCCCGATGGGACTGCGCGGCTGTATACGGTGCGTTAAAGCAACGGAGCACCACAAAGGATCCCGGAGCAGAGAATGTACATGTTAGAAGCTGATCTTACCTGGGGGCAGGATGTTGAAAAGAGGAAAAAGAGAATGCGTTTGAGGATGCGTGCTAGCGGGGTTTCCGGTGCACTCTGGAATACACTCTGGACAGAAGAGGCAGTGTCTGTCTTCATTCCTCCGAAGCTCTAACGTTTGCAAAATTCTGGATACATAATTCAGCGGAAAGTCTGGGCGCTAAACAGCATGCTATCTCAAAGCGAGGCTGAAGGAAGAAATTTCTAGCATACACAAACGTTACTTTCGGCTAACTTGGAACTAAAAGTATTTCCTTTTCTGGTTATGCTGTCCTTTAGAGAGTATATGCATGGCAAGCTTGCACGTAAGCATAAACAGCACTACGCACGTTCATCCGGTTACTCGGTCTAACGATATAAAACGCGCTTCGCTATTGAAAATCTCAGACATAACAAATCGAAGCTGCCGAATTCATTCTCTATGCCTTCAGAGGTTCCCATTTTGCTGATTTTCCATCGGCCGTTAGTTTGTTCCAATCTGGAAAGCATTTCGTTTTGAAACATCTCCGATCGAATGGCATTTCGTTTCTAGACTAGGCAAAAGTCGGCTTTTAGTTCTGAAGCGGACGCAGCGAAGGCAAGTGCGAAAAATTTGATTTCCAGGAAGTGCCTGCATATTCTTTATGCGCATATCAAGATGCAAAGGAAAGAAATCAAACACACTGAAATATAAACATGAACAACCAACAATTGGTCTCCGTCCAGGATCGTTTATCTTGCAGGCATCACTTTTATTTTGTTCTTGTTTTTCCTTTTCTTTTTTCTCCGCATTCCGAAAACTGAATTACGCAAGCAGCGTGAGTCGTTTAGAACGAAAGATCGCGAAAAAATGTACTAGATGATCATTTCGAAAAAATGTACTAGATGATCATTTCGACTCACATTTTTCAATTCTATTAGCTAAGCGCGAACGGATATCTTTTTTTATGGTATTCAATTTTTTTTTTTGTTTTTTTTTGTTCTTTTGTCTTTTTTTTTTTTTTTTTTTTAAATGCGACAAAGGATGCCAGGTTCCACGGCAGTGGACCACTTCCGTCTTCATCGTCTAAATAGAGGCAAAGCTAGTTCAGCACTGCTGAGGCGGTGGCGTCTCGTTACGGCTAAATTATCATTACGGTCAAGAGTCTCAACTCAGTCACAAGTCCTGTTATGGCCAATTATCCTACAACCCGAAAATGTCACGTTGCGGCCACAATCTTAATACGGCCAATAATGCCTTAAACCGAAATGTATTGTTGGGACCAAAATCTCATTACGGCCAAAGGTGTCTCAGTCAAGCCCTAACTTTCCGATTAGCCAGGTGAGGCTCAGGAAGTGAGCTTCCCTTATGTGCATTTCTGTGTGAATGTATCTTCCAGGACATATCGTCCAGATGCATGCAACATAAAGTGCAGAATTGCATACACACTCATATTGTACAAAACTCATCATACAGCATCCCACACAGTCGTGGACAACGCCGTTGACTGGCACGCGCGATAGGAACATTTCGTCTTGTTCGTAGCACACACACAAAACGAAGAACAAGCTTAAAGCGTAGCTTTACATGATGACTGTAGCTTTTGTGACAGTTACTTGGCACTACATATACAGCAACCACACTAGCAGTCAAAAGCGAGATAACATTGTTACGGCTGTCAGCCTGACGCTGATGAAAGCGGAGGGCCACAGCGGGCACAGTTTCAGGAGTTGCAACATGCAATCACTCCAGATTTCAACCTGCTCTCATATGATGCTCCACATGCTGCGACTGGATTGCTGGATGAATTGTTGTGGAATCGTTGTAGTCACACAGCACCGGGGTACATAGCGCTGCGAGCCGACGTTGTGATAAACTAGAGCTACAATAAGAACTACGCACATAACAGCTTTGCGGAGCTGTTAACAACGTGCGCAGCACTGCATGCTACAGCACGTGCCCGCCAGTCTTTTAGTGTTGTGTGCTGGATCAGTATATTTATGTGTTACTATTGTGTATTTTCCGTATTCGTCGTTTTCGATGTCCTCTGTTTTAATGTGCGTATCTTCAAGCGCGGACCAATGTTCGTTTGTTTTTTGTTTTTTTTTTCTTGGCCCGCATAACTTCGTGTAGGATGTCAGCGCATACTGCTCTGCGTTAAGGTTGCTGTTTGCACAACTACCAGCTCACGTCTGCGCTAACCTGAAAGATATTCAACAGAGTAAACTGGCGACGAGTGATGATGGCATTATCGGATCTGTAGGAAGAGCGGATCTACTTCACTGATGCATGTATGACGCGACGCAAGGGGCTTTAAGTCGTTTTTGAGACGTTCTTGCCGTGGCGACAAACCATGACCAACTTCGCAAGTCCGCAGCTAGCAGCGTATTTGGAGCCATTTGTCGAATCTGCCTCGGACTGGTTGAGTTACGAAAAACGATTTACTGCATATTTGAGGGTTAACAAGATAGAGGAAGCCGACAGTGTATATGCTTTCGTAAGTCTCATAGGGCCGAAGACGTACAGTTTGCTAGTCGATTTGCTATCACCAGTAGAGCCAGACACGAAAAAGTTGGATGACTTGATGATGGTCCTTAGAGATCATATGTTCCCTCAGCCTTCCATTATAGTAGAATGTGCCAAGTTCTACAAGCGAATACAGACGGAAGCTGAGTCTGTCGCTGACTTTGTAGCAGGGCTCAAGCACTCAACTCAATACTGCAAATTTGGAGCAAGGCTGGATGAAGTCCCGCGCGACCGCTCTGTTTGTAGATGGCATCGTCTAGACATACAGAAGAGCTTATTTTTGGAAGATGAAAAGTTCACGTTTAAACGGTTGTTGAGAAGACCCTTTCGTTGGAGCAAGCAACGAAGAACGCGAAGGAATGCCGCGACGGCTCTATTGTCGAGAATGCAGATCTTAAGTTCAGGGCACACAAGGGTAGTAGACAGCAGACCAATACATGGCTATCGTCATCTGTGTGTGATCGTAGTGGTTCGGACGGACAGTTTGCAGGTAACTGCTTGTACAAGAATGCTATGTGCCACAAATGCTATGTAGACAAGGTCACTTGCAAGCCATATGCAGGAGTACGACCAAGAAGAGCCCTCGTTCACGACGTAAGCACTGCGAAGCATTTCCGCAGCTTGGACATGGCAAGAGCTTCCGTTGGAAGCATGTGGGCTACGGCGAAAGAAGCCTCAGTATGCCCTATCAGGTGCACGATCAACGCACAAAGAAAGCCGTTAGAGATCAAACTGGATACTGGAGCTGCAGTTCCTGTGGATGCACACTCCAAGTGGCCAGAGACCATCATGTCTAGGACGACAGCAGGTGCTACTGTCAACAAGCTTCGTGAGGTTTTCTGTCGTTTCGGACTGCCTGAAGTGTTGGTTTCTGATAATGGCAGCTAGTTCGTATCGGAGGAGTTCAAGGTTTTCGTGAAGAACAACGGCGTGGGACACATAACGATCGCACCGTACCATCCGTCTACCAACGTACTAGCTGAACGCTTTGTTCAGTGGCTGAAGGCAGCACTGGAAAAGAACTTTGTTGGATCGCTTCAGGAACAATTTCTTCGTTTCCTAATGTCTTGTAGGAACTACCCGAATTACACTACAGGAGAAATACCAGCTACCTTAATGTTAGGAAGAAGGCTGTGAACAAAGCTAGAGTTGCTCAAACCATCACTTAACGAACAGGTCTTTTACAACCAGTTAAAAGCAAGTTGTGTATGATGCATGGTGATGACAAGGATAAGAGTTTCCTGCAGTATAACTTCGTATGCAATTCTGCACTGTGTGTTGCATGCTGAAAGCCCCTAGACGATATATCCTGAAGGATAACTGATACTGAAGGATAACTGAGATACACATAAGTGAAACTTACTGCCTGACCGTCATCACGCATTTGAAGGCTGAAGATTGGAGCTTTGACCTCAAATGACACACCTTCAGAATTGAAAAAGGAGGACCACCATTCCCCTTCTTTTTTTTACTCGCCGAACTGAGATACCTTTGAGGCTTTTGGCAAAAATGAGATTCTTGACCGTAATGCGATACAATCGCAGAGGCAACAAGACCTGTACTCTCCAGAGATGTAAGAGATTGAATGTGCTGTTAGCCTCGCGCATACAATAATAATTTAAAGCAGTACGTGATGTGGCAGCGTTTCTTAAGGCAAAAACTCCCACGATCTCCGGCATTGCCTTTGTATATCAATGCGTCATACACTGAGCGTGCCCCACATAAGTTTAATTAAATGCGGTCTGGCTCCGCCGTTTAACACTTGGCATGCTGACTATAAATTACCTGAGGCTCTTGAAATTTTTTTTTAAGAAAACTGCGTGGCTCAGAGGTGAGCACATCAGCACGTGAGTTCCTACGATAACGTATTCTCCCGACTGTAATATCCGTGCCTTCTGGTGTTGCACACTTTAATTATTTTCATGAATTCATTAATGAAAGCAGCCACATCCACTGTATGAAATGCAGAATGCTGACGTCATAGCTAATGTAGTTAACTTTAATCGTGCTACAAGCATACCCACGTTCATTTCCATCCCACATCTGGTTTCGCGGAGTGAAACCCCGTGAACGTGACTGGTGTTCTGAAGAGACCGTACAAGGTTGACACAGTTTGCACACGAACATGTTCATCAATCAAGATTTGTAGGAGGGTGCAGGTTGTTTATCCTCACAAAGGTTTGCGAGACACAACAGCGATTACCGGATATAGAAGACTCAGGAATGCCAGCAAGAAAGAATAGTTCATACAAGGCCTGGCTGCCGCAACATGTGTTACCAATGTGATTGTCCCTGCCATACTTTGCCCGGTTAACCCATGGAGCAATCAAAGCCCCACTTACATATCATTTGTCTTTCGGTACCCGCAGGATACGTTCCTGGGTTCCTACGATGACTCCGGATCTCAAAGCGGAAGCCGTTTACCGTATTTATGCCAACATTTTTTTTATATAATTCCTTCACGTTTGCTGATGTAACTGTCGTTTTCCCTGGTGCAGTTTGATCATTCCTACTATGCAATAAAGCAGTGCCGTATCTCCGGCTATTTTCTGTCAAGAGATGCTTGCCGTTTCCCAGCATGCTGGCCATCACGTGCAGTAACGTGGTACGTTGACAAAAACGCTGAATAGTACAGACTACACAGTACAAATTGTGGCTTTCCTTACAACCAACCACCTTCCATTTTTGTCTTCTTTGATCTATATCGCCTACTATTTCTCTTCTTCTTCTTTTTTTTTTTTTTTTTTTTTTTTTNCTTCTTTTTTTTTTTTTTTTTTTTGTGTGCAAGTAGAACAGACATTACAAAACGGGTGTCGAGGGGAAGACCGCGACTCGATTTCTATGGCAATCGATAAAAGAGCATTCTTCGGTTTTCATCTCGTTTCTCTGTCCATAGTCACGATTGTACGTACTTGAGTTCTGCGACAAGTTTTCTTTTTGTCTCTCTTTCTATCGTAATAATTTACACTTCACACCAAAACAGTGACCTTCCTTTTTCCGAAGTACAATGGCCTTTCCCCAAGGTGTAGTGGTTGAATGTTTTCTTCCCTGTGAGGAAGCTGTCAGAGTAAAGTAACTGCACACTAGCAGTCTTCTTGTTCCACATTCCAGTCAGGTACAGGCATCCTTTGAATGACGTCACCTGTAGGGTTACGCCCTTGCCCTTGTGTGTAGCGCTGCAACCCTCACATCTCTTCTGACCGCCGTCCAGTGAACATGATTTTCCTCGCCTTAACTGTACTGTCCATTTGCATGGCTTGTCCAGGCCGTTGCCAAGCAGAAAATGTTCACGTCCTTTCTCGGACATACAAGCGGAAGCTGTCCACCGCAAGTAGCCATGCCTTGCCTCTCACGACTACTACGTATACGTGCGAACGTCCATATCAGCTGTTTGGACCTGAAAGCCAATGCTGCGCGCAAAACATCGTGTGGAACCCCAGGGATTCTCCCTTATGCGTGGTCGACGTCAGCAGGAACAAACCCACTCGCCAGTCTACTACACAAGGAACCAACAAGCCAAGCCTTGCCATCGACGACAATTCAGCGACGTGTACAGCAACTCGTGTGAAACAGAGGTCCCCATGGTGGTCTATAGACCTCGATGGCGTCTTTCCTGTTGCGGCCGTCAAAATTGAACTCCCAGCTATGCAGCGACGGTTCAAGCTGATAGTTCAAGTCCGAAATGACTCCAGAAGTGCTCCGTCTAGTTCCACCTGCAGCGTGTTTGTTGGATCCCTCCGTGAAGGTGCAGTTCTATACCTTTCGTGCGCGGAAACAGTATACGGTCGATACGTTAGCGTACACTTGAAATGGGTATCGTTGCTGTCGATTTGTGAACTCCGCGTGTATTCCACCAGTGTTAATCCAGTCATGACGAGTAACGACAAGCTTTCCAAAGAAAAAGCCTCTTGGACGGATGGTATTCTCTTCGCCGTGTTACGGTGCATGCCAGCAGCTGTTCTTGTTTTGTTCGCGATCTTTTGCGCCATTTGTCCACATGAGTGCTGCATGACCGTGCCGGAAGCGGAGGTCATGCCCTACAGCGACAGTGGTTACAGTGATACGTCTGTGGTTGACCTCAACGACCTGGACTGAGGAGCACAGATGTGTCCCGGCTCGCAAGATAAGAGCACCTGCACCTAGAAGAAACTTTTATAGCAGTTATAACAACTAAATTCAAGCTTGTTCTAGCTCTTGCTTTCTGCAAGTTTTTATTTTTGTACAAAACAAAGATCTTGTAAAATTATCTGTGATATCTGCACTGTGTAAACACGCGTTTCCTTCGTAGAGGATGAAATAAATGATTATTTAGGTGAAGTCTATACTGTCTTTACCCACACTGTTAGTCGAAAAGGAGTACAGGGGGAGTAAAAAAGGGTGTCTACACCTTCTTTACTCTTGACACGTTTTGCTTAGTCCTTATAAACGGAGTCAAAATTGGTAGTTTACTCCAACTTTAAACAGAAAGCAGTAGAGATGTACACATTTTTACTCCGTTTTAAGAGAAGGAATAATGCGTGCAGTTTACTCCTGCAATGTGCATCTGCAAGTGAGTAACTCATACACCCTTATGGGTGTTCTTATACTCCATACGCAATTCTGGAGGAGTAAATTTACTCACTGTAAAAACGAGTAAAAAATACTCCTCTTATGGTGTTCGCTATGGGACAAGCCATTTACTCCTTTTCAGGCATTAATGTATGCCTTTATAGCTAACAGTGCAATTTATCGCATCCAGCGTTCCTGACAACTGGCGTGACGGCGGATAGATGCACGCAATATAAATAACTGTACCAATGACTGTAATTAAGTAATTTTCTCTTCCTCTCAGTAGTAAATGAGGTCATCATAGCATTTAAAATAATACACCATACTGGAAGGTTGGAACTGAAGGCCGCCGAGTCATCAACACAGAGAGTGCGAGATCACAAGGCGGTACCCTAATCTACTTATTATTACTGACATTTGTTACTGATTCAACAAGTGAAGACGGACTAGTCGGTACATGTCGATGACTGAGGAGCACTACTGACGCGGACGAAGGAAGAGACACAGAGCGCTCGTTTCGNTTCGTCCGCGTCAGTAGCGCTCCTCAGTCATCGATTTGTTATTGATTTATTTATTGACATTATTGATTTTATGACAAAAAAATAAGTTGTTCATTCGTCCCGTGAGTAATTCTGCCATCACCGTGTAAACTCAACGAAGACTAAGTCTTATTTGTTTGGAGGAGGAGAATAGAAAGGATAATTTATGCGGGGTATTGTAATGTACGTGAAGCACGTGGTACATGCGCCTACTTCTCTCTCTGCTTCAAAGCGTTGATGGGGCTGATATCAAGCATGAACTGTTGTGTCTTCAGTAACTCGTATCGACGGCATAATGCCGATTATTGCTTATGTAATACTCACTACCGGATTAGCAACGCTGACACAGCATTTCACTATGCTGAGCAAGGAAGCAGTAATCACTTCAATCGCAACAGCTTGAATATCTCCTCTGTACCATTCCGCAAATTGGCTTCTGTCTCATTCGGGTCGTAGTAGTGAAATAAGGGCTCAACGTTTTCTATTCCACGTTTGGCCCGCGCTAGGGCGCAACGTACAGTGTAGTCGCATTTGTGCTTACAGATGCCTTAATATTTTGTGACATTTGTCGAAATCCTCTAGCACTTCGTATCTGATTTTAGACTTCAGATTCCAGAGAAACATTTCTTGCTTCCAAGATCTGATAATGCCCGCCACATGTGACTTTTACAACTTAACAAAGTGTGCTTTAAAAAATACCCAGCAAGGACTTTCTCTCTCTCTCATGTAACGTATGTTCGCTATGTACCCCCTGAAAAACGGCAAAATCCACGTTATTCAAGATATTTGGACCGCGGCAGGTGAAACAGCATTCAAGCATTTCTTAGATTGAGCGGCCTCTCAAGGTCTTCTTTTTCTTGATGCTTGCGAAGCTGTATGCATGTATTCGACGACATGTGGGCAAGGTTTGACCCCACATAAGGGTCAACATTTACGAAGAAATAGAATGTGACCTTACTTCAAGTGAACACGATGTACTCAATAATTATTTAACAAGAGAGCGGAAATTGAAAGTGTATAATACAGAGACAATAGCCTGATACGATTGTAAGAATGCTTTTACAATATGAGCGACTGGCACCCTCGCTTGCTTCATACCTAATCGCTTACTGTGGACAGCAGCCTTTCGACATGAATATGCTCGTCTTTATTTTCGCTTATCTCATACCAATAGAAAGTTTATACGATGTTGCACTTGGACAGTTTGTTCTCAAACCGTGACAAAATGAAAAAAGCACGAACCCAAAAACATTTCACTGTGATAAGAATAAAATTTTAGCATTTGTTGCCCGCCGTGACGTAAGCCAGTGACGTATTCGTGCAATGGCCTACGGGGCGACATTCCTGGGGGAAAATGCTTACCGTGTTATTTTTTTCTATCTCTCATTTTCGACAGCTCGCAGGCGAGTATAGATCAAAATACCGAAAAGAAAGCAATGTAGAATCAACGACAGACAGAGCAGCTTGGGAGTTTGCATTATTCGTGTTCACAGTGCTCTTAGTTTTTTTTTTTTTTTCTATTTTGGAGGGTAGCAGGTGGTGCACAACAAGGAACGTCAGGATGACGCATGGGTATACTTTCCCTACTTGTCATGCACTGTACCAACCAAGAACAATGTTCTCAAAAATTCCAGGCAAGAACCCAGAAGGTCTGTATAAAGTTGTTCAAGCTGCTCACCTTCAAGGGAAGAAGAACAGTGGTGGCGGTGGTGCTGGAAGACTGTGTTTTCTGTTTTTCCTTTTTTGGTTCGGGAGAGGAGTCGAATCATCTTCCGATTTCTTTTGACCTACAAAGTTCAAAGCCCTTAGTTCAGAGTCAAGAATGCCCCCTGAGCACCATATGAAATAGAAGAAGTCTTCTCTGTGTTCGCGAAGGGCGTAAACCCAAGCAGCACAGTGTACTGAAAATCGGGTGCATTAGGTGTGGTGGGGTTCATCAAGGTTGCTTTTGTACTTGGAAGCATTACAAAGACGCAGCAACAAAGAGATAAGACACCTGACGGCCACCTCTGCTGCACCTGAGTTTCAGTACATTGTGCTGCTTGGGAATGACTTCTGAGGCTGAGCCCTGGAAACGGTTTCGGAAAAATTGTTGAACTGAGGTTTTGCGTGAGCGTAAAACCACTTCACACTACAAATATACTAGTAAATGAATTTTAATCTTTTCATGGACCTCTCATGAAAAATAATGTTTACTATGGTGCACCGTTTATCGCGTTCGATCCGACAATAAGGTACGTTTCCCTAAAATCAACAATAATCGTACGCAAAATTATTTTCCGCTACGAATTACGTTTCTATTCGTTTCTTCTTCTATTTATTTACTTTATTTTCTGGAAACCTGTTTGTCTTCACCTTTACATTTGCTTTGGATACGCGTATAAGTATGTTGCCAAACAAAGCTTTTATATGACCATGCTTGCATTTAGAATTTATAACTGGAAGGAACTGAAATAAACGCACCCAAACCGGTTCGCGATATTTTCGATTACTCACTGAATATCATCGCCATCGTCTATTGCTTTCTTTTTAGTAAGTGCTGAAATTAATGCTTACAACTTGCGCAAAAATCTACCCCAAAGTGCCCACATGATTATCCTCGTTGACTGTTGTTTCCAAACTCACACTGAGAATTTAATAATTCTAATCTTAGCCATTTGCATGAGTAGTGAAAGTATTGACTGAAGAAACAATTGTTCATCATCATTATATATACATACGCTAGAATGCGGTTTGATAATGACGTAAGACTATATTATCAGCGACGAAGACTTCCTGTTCCCCATCTCCGTCGCAAAAGACGTGATGAACACCGATGAACGGTAAAATCGCGCGCGCCCGCAAAAGAACCGTAACTGAGAAAAGTTGTGCATGGGGTTCGTGAAATCAGTGTCACTCACGGGTGCACAAAAGGTCATCC
>JARGYV010081394.1:0-16276 GCA_029532675.1 Ornithodoros moubata | reverse complement strand
GGCAACGTACCTTATAAAACATAATCCATACGCGTCGTTTGAATTAGAACGCCCGTAACCCGCTTATTTTACGCGGTATATGCATGGGTTCTGGTCATGCCTTCTACCTTACGCGTCTTGCAGTATGAGTGAGGTGCATCTTTTGGCAGGTGTGTCATAGGGCCCCATTTTGTGCTATGTCCTGTTGCTCACAGTTCGGAAAGATGCTTGATCAACAACAACATAAGCACACACTTCGATAGCATACGCGAAAAGGTATATTTTAACAGAACATAGGCAGATAATAGCTGCACATCAAATTCTTGGAACAGCCAAGGCTTGAGTGAATGTTTGAAATCCCTGTGAACTTGTCTTGTGACTTGAGGTCTCATGGATAGAGACATATCTACGGAGTATCCCAAAAAAGACGTAAAATATTTTTATCAATAACTATTATAGCCGGAAAGACATAGGATCAGTGGCAATGCTAACAGGACAACTATTCTCACATATATTGCACCAAAAGGCAAAGTCTGTACGGTTAGTTGAATAGTGTTCCCACATTTCCGTGTGACCTCGACAACGTGCATAAGAAAAGCATTGTACGCATGTTGCCTAGTCTATGAGAGCATGATTTATCAATGCATTTAGTAGTATAAAACGTTTGGCACCATATATACAGGGCGTCCCAAAAACCATGCCAAAATAGTTTTACCAAATACTGTTCACCAAATAGTGTTCCATAGACAAGAGAAGTGCGTAGCGTTAAGCTGAATAATGTCCCCACATTTCCGTGTGACCTCTACAACGTGCATAACACAAGCAATACAATGCATGTTACCTAATCTACAAGTGCCTAATTTTATCCATGTATCAGTAATATAAGACATTTGACATCATATCTACAGGGTATCCCCAAAAAATATGCCAAAACATTTTTAATGAAACACTGTTCACCAGAGACATACGGGGTTCGTGGTGATGATATTTGGGTAGCTCTTCATGCCGTCTCATGCATTAACAAATCTCTAATTAAGCTAATTTTGCGAACTGAACTATAAAAAAAAAATGAACTTGTCAATTCAAAGTGCATTCTTGCATAAAGTGCATTATTGTCATATAAGTCATAAAGTGCATTCTTGGCAAATTTTGAAGTACACGGCCACAAACCACTATCCTTTTGGCTCCTGGACATACATTTTCTACAAAACAATCACACCTGAAAATGTGTCCAAGTCTCCCGCTGCAGAGAAGAGAAAAGCTGGCTTTTAAATTTAATTTAATTTAATTTATTTCTTTTTTGTAGGGAATGGCGAGTTGTGATCGTACACTTCAAAATTTGCCAAGAATAAATGCACCTTGAGTTGACAAGCTTTTTTTATTATTATTATTACTCTGTTAGCAAAATTAGCTTAATTAGAAATTTGTTAATGTATAACACGCATAAAAAGCTACCCAAATATTGTTACTACAAACCCCATATTTATCTGGTGAACCGTGTTTCATTAACCGTTTTTTTTTGTGTGTGTGTGTGTGTGTGTGTGTGTGTGTTTGCTTTTTTTTTTGGGGGGGGGGCGAAGCCCTGTAGATATGATGTCAAATGCCTTATATTACTGACACATGGATAAACTTAGGCACTTGTAGACTAGGTAACATGCACTGTATTGCTTGTGTTATGCACGTTGTAGAGGTCGCACGGAAATGTGGGGACATTATTGAGCTTAACGCTACACACCTCTCTTGTTCGTGGAACACTCCTGCATAGCCTGTCTGTGTTGCACGGCGCCTCTCAGACACAAGCGAACGCCTCCGTTGCCTTCTTGCTCGAAGCCTTAGGAGCCTCAGAGTACCCAGGACTGCTGACACGCGAATGGTGTTGGCCGAGGCCCGTGAGATGCCCATAGAACTCTTGTGTCTGAGGGAGACCGCACGATACTA
This sequence comes from Ornithodoros moubata, assembly GCA_029532675.1. NCBI lineage: Eukaryota > Metazoa > Arthropoda > Arachnida > Ixodida > Argasidae > Ornithodoros > Ornithodoros moubata. Next base: position 14,359 of record JARGYV010081394.1, on the reverse strand, counting down.
CTTGGGACTCATCGCACACCACCGCCGTCACCCACTTTTGACAAAAGTTTCTCTTCGCAAACAAAGTCACTTCTATCTGTTCATAGAAAAAGTGAAACCATATGTGCCCTCGTGGATAACAAAACCACCTGCTTCGTCAACACCCCCGTGGTCTTCATCCCTGCCAACTATCTCCTTGGATATTCCAGGCCAAGAAGGACGTACTCGCAGCCGCGGTTCTTAAACAGTTCGCCCTCGAGATGACGACGAGCAAACACAATGACCACACTGCAGTCTACACTGTTGGTTCTATGACCTCGGACTGCTCATTTTCTACATTTGTCATACCGTCACAGTCAGCGGCATATGGTCGACGGCTATCACATCGCACCACCTCAACATCCGCAGAGCTATACGGGATACTACTAGTTTTCCGGGGATATGTCACTGCGCTAAACGACCCTGGGTAGCATATACAGACTCAAAGGCTGCTCTAACATGCCTTGAAGGCATGGGTATTGAGGATCCTTAGCCCCGGTCGTCACTGACATCCTTGAACAACTTCAGCAGCTCAGCGACAAAGGACATAGTATCTCCCTCCAGTGAATCCTAGGTCATTGCGGCATACAAGAAAACCAAAAAGCCAATACTGAGGCCTGTCAAGCCACCTCAGCGCTACCCATCGTACTATCCAATATGATCAGGCCATTGGCTCAGCCACACTGGTGCCAGGACGTCACCAACCAATTATTTATGTATTCGGTGGACCCTAGATTATCGTTTCATATGAGTCCCACGCTCGTAATCATCCTTCCTTCACAGGCTTTGCCTCAACGTCGCATTCACCCCGCAGTTCTGGCACATGATTGGACGCTGCGCATCTAGCTTGTGCACGGACTGCGGCGTCGTGGCTGATATTCATCATGTTCTTATGAACTGTACCTCGTATACCACGGAAAGAGAAAAGCTTCGAACACGGCTAAAAAGAATAAATAAAGGGCCCTTTACACTGGGATCACACCTCATAAAATTCATTACTAACACCGGGCTCCTTGGCTCTCTGGAGACAACCAAGACCCACCGAGTGGAAAACCAGCCCTGATCATACTTAGTTTCACTCTCACTTACTCGTTTCGCACAGCGTGACAACGGGGTAAGGTACCGCACCAGGGGCGGTGAATCTCACCGCATCATCATTGTCTATTGTTGCTATTGTCAACAGTGTAGACTTTGCCACTTGGTACAATATATGACATAGTAAGGAGATACCGAAAACAGGGACAAGTGTGAACCCCATATATCTGAGGACAGTGACACTGTCACTTAAACAGAAAAAGACAGGGGAAAGAATCATTCCGGAAGTACCATGAAATATCGCGGTTTCCGGTGTTCCGTTTTCCGTCGGACCGTTACCGCCAATGTCAGCCTTTAGTATGAGGAATTCATTATCTTTCTCTGGTAGTTGCAGCTCCAACCTTTTCAGTATCTCGGTAGCTTCGGCCTCTTCCCTTCCACAATCTCGTTTGGTGGCGCGGTCCTGACGGGCTCTGTCACGCTCAGCCTTCACCCACTCCTGTAGCTCCTTGCATTCAAGTCCCGGGAATTTTCTTATGGTCATTATATCCTCCATAAAATCCATTTCCATGTTGCGAATAATGAGTCCTTCCTGACTCAAACGCCAAGTATAAACTCCCTATTCAATTCTCAACTTATTCGGACGTCAACACCAACGACTGACCAAGCACTCTTTCTTCAGCCTCAGTGCGTGTGTGCAACAGGTCCTGTCGCGGACGCCAGTTTATATGTCACAGAATGAGAAAAAGAAAGGGGAAAGTTGAGCGCGTTCAAAAAAGGGAGGGAACTTTACCCCACACCACCCAGGGTGCTCAATCGCGACAAACTTGGAGAAATCTAGCGTTCGCCAGCACTGGACTTTGGGGGGAAACAGGCATAATTTCACCGACAGTCTCGAATCATCCTCACCGAAATTGATACAACACCAGTGTGACACAAGATACGAAAGCGGATGGGTTGCCCAATGACAACGACACTCGCCTCGCGGCATCACACATTGAGACAAAAAGGCTCAGTGCTTTTCCCAACGGTAATATATTTTACAGCCAATTCCGACACGGAATCACTATGGTCACTTCAAATAATCTAACAATTAATAACAATTACAACTTTTAAGAGGTAATGCAAATCAGAACATGTAGTAGCGTAAACTAACGAAAAGTCTTAGCTGATAATGGGTAGATGGTGGCGGCCGCGGTCCAGAAGATCTTGCTGTTCGCTTGCGATGCAAGGGTTCAGATAAATGGACTCACAATCACTTCACCTCGCTTCACGTAGAACAGGATTCGGAATGATACTAAGTTGCTAATACTTTTAGTGCTGGTGCTAACCCGTCCGGCTGCCCGTGTTCTTTGTTTTCCCTCGTTTTTATACTCCCGGCTTGTTTGTACATTTCGGCTTCGCCTCTTTCTCTTAAAGTCTGTTGGCCTGCATGGGTTGCAAACAACAACACATATTCGGGATGTCACTTGGTACCAGGTAAAGTATTGCACATCCTCTTCTTTCTTTTGAGGGGCCAATTGAACAAGATCTCACTCATGTAATGCCCTGCTTTGACTATCTTTCTCCTTACAGAACAGACTCTCACTAGCACTCCATTACGTAAACAACAATAATAATTGGCTTAACTACAAGACTCCGTACAAGAGAAGCATCACAATTCAGAAGGTACCCATGCACGATTCATTCATAACTCATACATGTGTAAGCAGGCGCATGCACGTTCTGCAGAGACATCAGTGAGCCCACGCCGAAACGTACACAGCGCCCAGCTATACCTGATTGAGACAAGGCACCTGCAGAACGACGACGAATGAAAATAAATAAATAAGTAAATAAAAGAGGGTACGCGCCTCAGGATAAAATACAAGCCGAGCCAATTACCAAATGAAGTAGAAGAAAAAGGAGGACCGGAGAGGAGGGAGGGGGACGCTCAGAAGATGGTCTAGTGCCGTTGTTCTTCTAATTTCCCTCAAGGGTCCCAGGAGTTCCATTAGTTGACAACGGGCAGTCTCCCTCCCACTGCCGTGGGTCTGGGTTTCTTTTGCCACGCCTGATACTTCCTCCGTTTTCTTCTTGTTTGCCTCGTAATCAGAGGAAGGGTTCGATTGCGTTCTTGGCGGAATTAGCGCATAAATATCGTTCGCGTCCCCCCTTGTCTTTGCTCTCCGGGAGGAATTGTGAAAAAGAGGGGTCGCATACATAAGAGGGAAGGGAACTTGGCACTGCTTGCAGCCTGTCCGCTCACGGAGCGGGGATTAACTTGAAGAGTGGTTTTCTGGAATGTCTAAATTTTGGGGAGAAAAAGGACCTACTAGCGGACTTAGGGAGTATTGCATTGCGTGTCTGAGCGGGAGCCACAGTGGCCTTCTGGCTGCGTGTTCATGCGATACGATACGATATAAATACGGTATCTACGGACAATACTATCTACACAAGCGAGAATACAGTTTTCTGTGAAATGTGCCACGCATAGACAGTGTCCCAGAATCCTCGCACTCTCTAGAGAACGCGAAGAATGCGACTGCAGACGCAGCAGCTAGATAGGTGTCGGATGGCGTGATGTTGGTGTCAACCGATGAAGTCTTCCACTCAAGAGTGTACATAATCGGGCAGGTGTGCACCTCTGATCTTCTACTTTCGCATCCAGAATACCCGTATTTCTACTGAAGCTTCTTCATATCTTTTTCTGTGCCCACGCTGAGAAGAAAGACCTACTTGAACAGTGCTATTCGCACCGGGCGATAAAAGCAAAGATGTGCTTTTCATTAGCTTTTAGCACTCGAAGTTCAATTACAACAAACCATCAGAAAGAAACATTAACCTCTGTGACATTATACAGCGCTGCTATCAACGACACGAATTGTGTAACCCATACGGGTCACGTATGATAAGCCGCTTACGCCAATGCAGTCACGAGCAACCCATATGCAACAGTGTTGTGCAACGAAGATGCATTCCTGTTGGTGATCAAGTACATCTCGGCATTTGGGACCAAAAAGTGAGTCCCTGTCGTGCTTGTTCCATATCGGTACAAGCACGTAGCCGTCCGACAAGGGTGATACCTGCGCGGGTCGATGGTCGTTTTATACCGCACTCGTTAAATGACACTCTGGGAGCCGGCAATAAATTGCCGCCCACATTAAGAGCCAAAGCACGGACCTTTCCATGGTGACTAAGACGTATGATGATGTCGTCTACTGAAACCATATGTGCAACGGATATCATCGATAGCAAAATATGTAAGGGCGGATCCTGCACCAGAGCACCAGTCTATTCCGAGCGTGATAGCTATTCCACGTCCTCCGCTATTCGTGTGTCCCCATTCAGGTATATATATATGAGCTTTTTATATCTATCCTTCTATCACGAAGTGGGCGGCAAGTACTACACGTGTTTACATTTCAAGTGGGCCCCGGTGATACGTACCACGAAATAAGCGCTCGTCGCACGGTTCCTGACTTGACCACTTATATGACAACCTAAATAGGTATGTGTGTAGGAAGGAAAATGATTAATACCGGGTGGGAGCAGCAACAACCAGGAGGAGCTTCATCAGCGTGTCGCCATCTCATCGGCATGGTTTATCTGGTCAGTAGAGGAACACAGTCAAACGTGTTGAGTATTTTGTAGCCAAATCTCCTCATCTGTCATCATTTATTTCTTTTACCTCGATTCGTTCATTTGCTCTGGAGGTCTTGGGAAGCTATATCAATACGTGGTGCGAAATAGTAGTCTTGTTGTTGCACAACACACAGAAGCGCCAAGAACCTTGTTGTGATAGCACACGTGATGTGGCAACAGCGGCGCGCAGCTAACTACCGGCAGTCGGTGCTCCGTCGCGGAACAGGACAGGTCAAGAGTGCCTCCAGGCCGAAAGTTACACGTCCAATTCTAGCGCCAATTTTACAAGATGAGGATCTGTGCTCTTGTGGTTAAATACGGAAGGCTCAATCCCAGACTTCTCTAGTTCACATCAGCCTGACAACAAGGTCCGGGAAGTTAAGCTAAACGACAGGCAACAACTCAAACGCGAGGCCAGTGACTATGGAATACAAACTGCGAGGATTGTCATTGTGACCTCTGGCACTCCCCGTCAGTCTTCTTCCATTCGCAACGGTGGTCACGCGCTGTAGGTTGCTATGAAATGGGCCCCAGAGTTTTCAGATCGCCAAACTGCCGATGCGAAGTAACACTGTAGCCGATCTTGCGAGAATCCACAGTCTTCAGTTGAAAGAAGAACAAGCACTTGCAGGAGATTCTCTGTTACGGCATGGCCATCGAAGGCCTTCTGGAGATGCAACTCTTCACGTCTGTCAAGCTGTCAAGGTCTGGTACCTCCTTCCTCGTCTGTTTATACGGCAAGAAGGCGTTGCCACGTTCCGATTCCGACCAAACCTGCTGCTCTCTCATCATAGCGCCAAGCACTTTCCAGCGTGTGTCTATTTTATTCGCTTTTGCTTTCTTTTCTTGTTCTCTTTGGCTGCGTGACTTTGACGTGTGTAACCTCGGCAGGAGTATCTGATTGGCCAACATGCATCACGGCGTGCCTTCAACCTGGAGACTGTCTGATGGGAGGCTGGTAGCAATTATGCAGCCCTTGCACCCATGGGAGCCTCTGGGAAGACAATAATCTTCGTCGCAATTAAGTAAACGCGAATAAGAACAGGATGCGGCGGGTGGTACAGAGTCGGCTTTTGCACTGTTGCCACGTAATTGTAATTTATTGCAGATGCTATTTTTAGCGCTTATCATTCGTCTAGAGGCGGAAGGGGAGGGTGTTATTAGTGCAACACTTAAAACATAACTTCCCCGCATAACACGGTGAAGATCAATCAGCATTCCAAATAATATCGCCCACCAACCCCATTTACTGGAAGGTATCATTCGGAATGACGATTGGTGATCCACGTGTTATGCGGTGAAGTTCTCTCTCTATACAAGCAGGTAAAATAAATAGGGGGGGGGGGTGAGAGTAGAGACTTATTAATCATGGCTTGTAATAACACGACGTTAGCGCTGCGAAGCAACTGCGGCCATCAGTAGCATACAGATTTGGACAGATAGATAAGGTAGATAATGGGGTGGGGGGACAAGGGGGTTAGTGTGTTCTGAACAGACTTTTAGAGGGACTGTGTCAACATATTCCGGGCCTGATCCAGGTCAGAGGGAAACCCAGAAAAAAGACCAGACAACACAGCTGACGGGAACCAAACGTTGTGTCTCCCAGTCCATGTCACGAACGAGCGAGCGCATTCGCCCACTCGGCAGGGCCGCTGGTAAAAAAAAAAAAAAAACCGTTTGAACTATGTTGATAACACTGCCCAACTGGTAGACCCCGGCGCACAGTACACCCATCAAAAGAGGGGACGAAACGACGGAGTGCGCTCATAGATAGCTCTGCGTCTATATATAGCGCGGCGTTGTAAATCGAAAGTCATGGACGCCAGTGTCTACAAGATTGCAAGAATAGCTCGCTAAGGAGATTGATGTCTCGCATCCGGCATCGTCCCGAATCACTCCACCGTAGCTTTAACAACAAATGTCTGCACTGGTATAACACGGCTATCGCAAGCCTTCCGCTCTCAAGCTGTGCCTGCTACCGAAAAATGCGATACGGTTTGTACTTGTTTTAGAGTACCATTAAACATCTGTGTAGCCAACTGATGGGCAGCTGAACTTCACAACCTGCTGCATACCCTCGAATGTGTTGCTGTTGACGAGACTACGACTGTGTTCCCACCAATCTAAACAGACCTTACACTACAGTACCGGTACACAATCGAGAGGAGTTAGTCTGGTATTTTGCTAAAGGACTGGCGCATCCTCACTTAGCACAGCACGGGGGCCAGAAGTTCCTGCGTTGACTCGAAATCAGTATGGCAGCGCTGAGCCGACGTCTGTTTTATATTTTACCTGAACTCAGGCAACCAATTCGTAATCAAACTCTACTCCGTCCGCACGGATGTTCACAATATGAGTAGAAGCAGAATGCCTCAGGCTCGGAGCGTCGATATTTCGCACACTAAAGTGGGGTGTTTCCCCGCTGTTGCTAACTGTTGGCTGACCGGAGAAGTACTCTGCTCTCTACATGGGGTCCACCGGCCGGGCTTTATAAAATTTCACATTACAAATATGTAGCAACGGAAAGACATACGGTGAACAGTATTTTTCTGTTAAGAACTTTTGCCGCACGTTGGCAACCGCCTGAATTCCTTCGAATCGACACAAATTGATTTATTTTTATTTTTTTTTTTCAAATGCACCTCGAAATCTGCCAAGTCAACCTAAACGTTTTTCCGATGGAAAGAAAAACCGCACGGCAGTCTTCACTCAAAATCACAGCCCGGATGCAAAGCTTGCTGCCTATCACCCAAAGCAGAAGGGTTCAGAAATATCAATCGAGGACTCTTTCCTGGACGCTTCACGTAACGTTCTCCGACGATAACTATAGCGTACAAACCACTTTAGGAAATGCATTAAAACAATTTAATGCGCGCAAAAGAAGTCGCACCTCCGCGCCTTGTCTCCAACTGTGCGACTTGTGGTGACTTAGATTGTGCAAACGGAGTTCGAGACGAGCGCGCTCGGGTGCGATGCGCCCCACGGTTCTGGCAACATCCCTTCGCGGACGAAGCAGGAGGTTAGCCGTCATGTCACGTAATCTGCTTCCTCTGGTACACATCCCCTCTCCGCTAGAAAGGAATCCATTCTTCTGGACCAACGAATTTCCTCCCCGAGCTCCGTCGATTCGTCTGATGAATAAACTCTCCATCTGTACATTTCAACTGCACCGTGCGTCTTCGAAGTCATTTGTCTGGCTCTGCTCTCGAAACAGAGACGGTCTCTTTCTGTCCATCCCAAAACGATCAGCGTCACACGAAAGAAAGAGGACAATTATCCGTCATGGCCTCCATTGTTTCTGGAATGGTAGAGGCGGAGGCCTCAGGGCACTCTGGTGAGCCATTCCCTGACCACACCCTTACCCTGTCCGTCACCAATCATTGCTTGACAGCGCACGCAACTTCTTTAGCCCCATTAATAAAAACGAGAGGTTTCCAGAGAACACGGGAGAAAAGCGAAAGGAACTTCATTAGGACAGGCTCGAGAAGCGCTGCACATACAGTGATAAAACGGTATCTCGATGGGTCTTCGCGGCTATGCGGTTAACGTTCTGAGGTTGCTAACATTTGCTACCTCCTCCTCCTCTCTTTTCTTTCTTTTTGTCTGCAAGGGATTTTGTGCGCGCTTTTGCAGGTAACTGATATCTAATCATCTATGGCACTACTCCCACGTTAACCTTGCTTTGACTGTATACCCTATTTAAAGCGCCCGTGATATCTCGCGGGTCAACTGTTTGATTTTCATTTACAGTGAAAGACCTGAAGGCAATAAGTGACAGGCACCAATCTCACCACTGGAAACGCCATCGTTGTTTTTTAGTTCGCCTTCGAAAATACCTTTCCTCTCGCCCCATGCTTATTCATGGGAGCCGCCATGTTCTAGCGGAAATGCGTAACCCTACCCGTTGAACGGAAACGAGATCATGGCTCGTGCAACGGATTTGACTACTGGTTGGCTTGAGGGAATCAGCTGTAGGTTCATCCTAGAAAAGTTTCGCAACATCATTAAAAGAGTCAGTGGCTTTAATTATTAGCCAGTATCCGCAGTTCATCAAAATTATTTGACAAAATACAAATAAATTCAAATGATGTGAAAACCGGCATGGCAGTAATACGCTATGTCGTCAGGGGGACAACTATGTTAAAGTAGCGGTGACGTCACAGCCCTCCTCCTTCGGAGGGCAAGAGCCGCACGGCGCTTTGCGGAGGGCTTCATAGAAAATAATTAACCGGGCCAATCGTCCCGAAGCTTTGCAGGAATGTGTTATATTTATATTATATTTGATTAAGAAAGTTGATGTCCGGGCCCGTTAAATATGTTGGTTGACTGCTTCGGGAACGGAAAGAGCCCCACAGTACCCCAACCGAAATCAACTTGTTCACCTGGGCGACACAGAGCAGCTTTACAACACAGCAAAAAACGCCGCCGCTTGTACGTAATCGAATATAGTTGTGCTATCGTCGCAGGGGAAGTGCAGGATCCGCTTGGGGAGCGAAATTAGCCTCGACGCCGTTTCTTTCTCTTCCTTTGCAGCCGCGCAATCTGCGTTCGATTTTAAAGTGTCGTAAATGAGGCTCACCTGCTGAGCAACGATTACTGCTGCAGCCCGTGATGGATGTAAAGCTTTTTAACTGCGCCTTCTGGAATGGCACGCACGACTCACTTCGGAAAGGCCTTTATCTGAACGAGCAAAGCCCATTTTTATTCCTGCGTTCCACGCCATCCTCCCAGTGGCGGTATGCGAATCGACCCAGGAAGAGGACAGTGAACTGGCCGCACGACATTTATCTGAAGCAAAAGGCTGGAGACGATTAAACTGGTACTAAAGTGTTCAAAATACCAGTTCATTTTTCTACACAAAAGCGAAAGTGGCCGACGGCCATCCAGTTGGCAGACAAATAGGCATTATCTTTAGCGCATAAGTAGCTGTCAATCATGCTGCCCAAGGTCGTTGCGGTGACGCCTCCTAGAGGTAAACCACCAATGACGACTTCAACTTACACGCTTCAAGCCTGGCCGGCTTGTTTGAGCCGATCGCATTGACCATGTCGGGTCCAAGCGGGAAAGCGGACATGGACAGACTCCGCAAAGCTGACACTGGCCTACAGGCAGCTTTAGGTCAAACTTGAAGTGTAACGTTTGACCTTAACTGGCTAACGGTCAACTATTGGTTTGAGACGGACGTGGTAAATGTATTCCCGCTCACTTGGTCATAGTCTTTACTTGTGTGGACGCGATTTAACAAAATTGCAATACGAAGACTCAGAACGCATCCAATTCTAAAGCATTCCATCCGGTGGAATCATTCGGATTCATGTGATAGATCCGATGACCACGTAATCGAGTGACACCGCCACGACCTATACGATGAAGACGAGCTCTCTCCGTAAGCGAGTCACGCGACAACAAAATGGGCGCCCAATTGCACCTAAAACTGAATGTCTCTACCCTGAATCATTGCACACTGAGTGGCCCTATCTGCAATCATGCTCCAGAAAGACGACGTCACCATGCATCAAACGGGAGAATCCATCATCGTTGAGAAGAGCATCTTTCTCGCATCTGGTACGCCATCATGATACTCAATAGCACAGTCTACAATACCCGGCGGCTGGGAGCTACAGGGATCGCCATCTATGGAGGAGCACCTGAACCCTGGTATAGCCACGAAAAAGTCATCGGAACAAAAGTTAGACAACAGCAGCAGCGCACTGTTTTCCTGCGAACATTACGCTTTAAAAACGAAACTTCACCGCACAACACGTTAAGGGCCAATCACCATTTGCAGGTATATCACTCTGTGTTCTTATTGATGAAAAACGGAAGGCGTGCGCCTTTTTGTAGTATTACGCACATATGTTAATGTCCACAAAAGAGCGTACGCCTGCCATTTTTCACTACCCAGGGCAATGAAGGATGCCATTCTGTATCGCGATTGGTTCGCAAACGTGCTGCGCCGTGAAGTTCGATTTTTTCAGTGTCATTTCCATCCGAACGCGTTGCCCATCCGCAATTTATAAAGACAACTAATCGCTACTACGTCAGCTACGTTTTCTGAATGCACATGGTTCCCGCGGCGACTGAAGAGGCAAACGGTCAACCGCACTGCACACAAGAAGGTTGTTTAGCAAGTTGGGTCTTACATCTTCTCCTAAAAACCAGTTTTCCATTTTTTCTTTCTTTTCCCGATCGCGTCCTTCATTATATGAATGCGTTACGCAAATCAATCCTCCGGTATGCATGGCCATGGCAAGATGGGCAGCGATGGAAGTCAAACGACGCACACGGAGACGGGAGAGATAGACATCAGGGCGATGGAAACGTACTGCGTTCAGTCTTGACTCGGCAATGGTCAAGCTGTACAATGACACGCAACAGGTGGGACCGGAAAAGAAGAGACAGGGCTTGACCATGACCTCACCCTTCCCACAATCCCCACCCCTCTCCCTCTGTACGGAAGAAGGCCGATAGCCACAGTGACAACCCCCGCGAACACCTCTCTTCCCTTCTTCTTGGTTTTGCGCATGCCTCCGAAATCCACAGGACAGAGTACGGAAAGATGAGACATTTCAATAACGACCGCATCATTTTCTTTTTTTAATCCCCTGCGCTACTCCTAGCGTGCCGGACACCTATTTTGGACGCCTGCGGTTCACGTCCATTCGGACATATTCCGTGTGTACAACAGTCTTCAGTACGCGAAAGTGCAGGAGCTGGATCGCCGTAAAACCGGATGTGGACATATCATTAGCTTTGCCTGCTTGCCTCAGAGACGACGGCGCTGGAATGGATACTTTCGTTGTTCTTCTTTTATAACCTGACTCAGTCGAACTGTAACAATAAAGCAGCCAGGGTGTCCTAAGAGGGCGTTAGAAGAGTTCCGTTCGTCCGAAATGATGCGTCCAAATAATCTTGTACAGTACACCCATTCGACACGTTATGTACGAAATCGCTATGACCTCGATACGACACCAGTTTGCCGGTACAGCGTACTCAAGCCAACGTCACCGACAGTCTCACACCGGATGTGAAGTCTCTTCACTGTATAGGGAAACCAGTGTTCAAGTCTCCTGCTTCATGTTGTAAGTCCTTTTTGCGGGCCTTATCTCAAGCCGCGCTAATACGTGAGAGACAGAAAGTTTACCAGCGTCTCACAGATAACTTTTTTCTTCTTCAATTACTACCATCTTCTTTTACTTTTTTTTCTCCTTGCCTGCCGACCAAGTGGAAAGAGGAGGAGCACTTTGATTTATAGAACCACTTTTAGTTGCTAGCCGTCTCCATAGGCAAGCACAAAGGGATTCCGGCTGGCCTTACTCGCTCAAATGATACGCTGCAAAAAAGAAAGTAACAAGCAGGTGTAGTTAGTTTCGGAGCGTGCGTACTCGGCCCACACGGAGACTCGCATCCTCCGCGAAAATGGCATAGTGACATGTCTCACGCACAGATTCTGGAACGTTGCGATCCCCGTCATTTACGCTGGCTAGGCTACGATTGCACCGTGTACGACCCGCCCCGGACTGCGTAACGTGTTGGCACCGTAATGTTTGCGTTTTTCTTACTTCCCTTTTTTGTCTTTTCTTGCTTCCATTCGCGTTAAAAGAGCTGTTCTCAAGAGAGCTGCATCGTTTTCCACCTCCGCGCGCCTTAGCACCACACCAAAAGTCCCATACTCGATACATGTCCGCAGGGACTGCCGCTGCTGAGGTTTCAAACAGTAGTGCACCAATTCGCAGCGTTTATTCTGTGGACCTGACCACAGAATAGGCGATGCGTATTGGCACCACGCTCAGTTTCCTTATTTTCTACTGAGGAAAATATCGGCGCACCGCCAAGTTCCAGGCCCCGGTATACCTGTCCTTGGATGCCTCAGAATTAATCTCACAGCAAATAATTCGATGTCGATCACGACAGAAGCGAGAAATCGCGGTGGGAAAAGCGGCAATTTCCCGTAGAATTGCATGGCGATCCTATGGATGTTTTACGATTGTATTCGGGGGAATGTAAAGACTGTCGTCACGTGACTTTTTAGCCTCGCTCCCAAATGGTGCATGTAGTCCATTTCATCCCTCAAATTCTATATGTCATCATATTCTATAGTTAAACTAGTTGGTGAAAATTTTTACCGTTGATTTGGAGAAAAATGCGCTATGGAGAAACGCCTCAGCGTTGAATATCATTCCCGGCACTGGCTGGTTCTCGCACTGCTACGCGGTGAAGTTCATTTTTCAGAGCGCGGCACTGCCACGACCAGCTTCATTTAAAACGTACAAAACGCCCTCAAAAGTGCCTCAGTGCAATGGCTGGGTACATTTAGGACTGCTATAGAACTGCATCACGCACATCTCATCGTTACTTCATTGCCCTTGTATTCGAAGCCACATCAGCCGTGGAAATACACATCACACACACAAATCAGAAAAAAAAAACATAACTAAAATTTCGGGGAAGCCAGCAAGTGAGCAGGAATAGTCGGAGCACCGAAAACGTCTCGCTTCTCATCGTCAGATCAATCCCTCGTAGACGCGCACCTGACTTTCCGCGTGAAGTTTCTTTGCTCTTTCCGGTTCCAGCGGAAACGAAAAGAGCAAAGAAACTTCATGGCATCGACTTTTTGCGAACAGATACATTAAAAGGAAGTCCCGGGTAAAATAACACGAATAAATACTCGCCATGCGAACTTACCATCGCACTCACGGAGTGCGAGTCATTTTTAATCGTTTCACTTTTCAACGGGTGTACACGAAAAACGTGCCCTCTAGCGGCACGCACACGCACTATACATCTCGTTCGAAAACGCCAGACTGGAAGAAAATAATTAAAAAATGAGAAAAGAACACTTGCACCCCCCTTCGCTACTCTTCTTTTTTTTTTTTTTTCCCCGTCTAACACTTATAGAGCAATGAACAGTGCCACTCGAGTCCCGGAACACGATTTTAGCCCTCCCTTTTCCCTAGCATTACTTTTCTGTTTGCGCTTCATTACTTCCATTTCGCTGACTCGCAAGATCTGTAGTTACCACTCGCAGCGCCACTTGAAACTTCCCTTACAACCCTCTAAGACTCACGCCGTTAAATTTTCATCCCTTCTACCTTGCCCTTCGCGAGGCACCGCGCTGTCCCATCCCCTTTATAAATCTGTTACCCGAGTCGCGATTTTCAGCTAAAAGCCAGCGAACGCGGAGAGAGAGAGAGAGAAAAAAAAAAAAAGAAAAGTGGTTCATAACGAACTTAAAAGAGACGTGCTATACGGAAGCTTCGATCTCTTTGATTGGATGATGTAGCTGGAGACTCTTACCTGATTCGTCTAGAGGATCGCCGTTTACGCGGGGGGAAAACGCTTCCGCGTAAAGAGCGTTCGCTATGCAGTGAAACTGAACGGTTCAATTAACAGCTGTCGTGAACGTGTGTGTGTGCACGTATCGCCAGCCGTTTACACCATCACATCTCCAGTTAGCTGCCATTGCCACGTATTTGGAATTCAACAAACTCGTCGGCTCTTCCGAACCTCTTTTGCATATAACAGTGAGTGTGGTCTCACGAAAATTAAGAAATGAAACCCAACAAAGAAGTACACTCTAAAAACAGAACTTCACCGCATAACACCCCGATGGCCAATCGCTATTCCGAATGATATATTTTACTGACCCTATTTGCCGGAAACGGTGGGCGTACGCCTTTTT
>JARGYV010081393.1:0-10305 GCA_029532675.1 Ornithodoros moubata | reverse complement strand
CAACTACTGGGGGTGCGGCCGCAGTCCCGAACAGCGGCAACGACCTGAGGCAAGAGTGCGATTAGTAGCGGCGGTAGCCGGTAGAGCTCGCTGCGATCAGTTTTGGCACGCACTCCTGTGGTCCACATCATAAAGTCGTTGACTGTACGTACAAACGCAAATCCGTATAATACTTAATTCAAACAGAGATCAAAGTGCAAAACTGGAACAATGAAAAATGCCAGGTTTGTACTTTTTACTTTCAAAAATTTTTGCATTATTAAATTGTGCAAGGATTGTGGCATAGACACGTTTCCTTTTACACTACACTATTTTTTGGGTAGTGCAACTCGCTGTTTCATCATTTGTTTCCAGTTTGCTGCACATCGGTCTTTGTTTTACACGGACACTGGGACATTGAAACATGCATTTTGAATTTGGAAGTTAGTGTCCCGACTACATTCTGAATAAATTGTTGATTTTCACTTGCATTGTCACTCCTTTCCACCGTAGTACTATTTTGCAAAAAGGTATGTTAGGGAACATGCTTTTTACCTAGCCTAATGTCTTCTAGCCTGGCCTGTTGTAGCTTCTCCTAGCCTAGCCCAGTTCTAGCCTGATCCAGTCTAGTTCAGTTCCAGTATGGTCACAACCTGCCTGGAAGCAGGCTGGATCCACTGTGGTTTTAGAGTAGTCATATCAACCAGGCTGCTGCTGGCCTGGATCTAACCTGAAACTAGTGCCTGTTCCTGGCTAGAAACAGCCCAGACCTAGGCTGATATTTTTACTAGAGGCGCATGCAGAAGACCGGCTTACGAACCTGTTTAGCATTCTATGAGACGGTTTCTTTCACAACTTAAAACTTCATGGTCATTAATACCGTGCGTAAATTGAAATGGGCTGTGAACCGAAACAATAATATAGGAAGTACAGGATTCACGATTTGCGTGTTTTTACGCCCATACCTTGGTATACGGGTCACCAGATGAATTCCGTCTATCCACCCTAAATTTGGGGATGAACGTTGAATGATGTCGGGTCTATTATTATTCGTTGTTCATACGGGGCAGTGAAGGTTTAGAGCGCAGCCTACTAATGAAGGAAATGCAATTATCGCAAGAGAGAAAAAAGTAATGCCAGCAAAAGGAGGGAGCTTAGTCGACACAGCATGCCATTCGAAGGGCGCGTCTTTGCTTTATGTACGATCCGTGTATTTGCGCAACAACCCCCTAGCACAGCGCACATAATCAATCAAACAAATTAACTGAATTTCTGTCGCGGACATCACTGGAGTAATTAGCTTGTACAGAAGAGAGCAGCGGCTTATCTGAGCCGCGAGGCTAGTTCTCAGGCCTTTACCGAGCGTCAAACGCCAATCAGCTCTGACCCATTCTCACTCAAGGCCTCGACGAAAATTTCGTCATAGCACGTAGCCCTTCGTTAGTACAATGGGTCGTCCTTCCGGCGCTTTGTGCGCGCTTAGTTTCAGTATCAGCCGCAATTCACGATAAAAATTTAATGCGTCCTTGCAGCACAATGTACTGAAAGTCGGGTGCAATAGGGGTGGTTCTTAGGTTTCTTATCGGCCTCGCTTGCATGCTGCAAGTCCCGTCTTGATCAACCCGTCCCTAATGCACCTCATTTTCAGTAAATTGTGTTGCTCGGGATATTTCAAAATGTGCGTTTGTTTCACTGTTTATGAATAGTGGACAAGGAACGCCTCCAGACTGACTATAGCGGATTTCAAGAAAAGCTAGTAATTAAAAAGCCACTGTGCGCTTCGAGATCACCGAACTTTGCTGTGCATGCCGACGCCCGAGCGCGACGCGAAAATATTGCCGGAAGACCAACCCCAACTCTACGTCGAGCTACCATGTAGTTATGACTAACTTGCGTTAAAATTGTCCGTGACCCTGGAGTCCAGAGCCACTGCCCACAGTTATCTCCGCGAAGAGTTGTCGCTTCAGTTAGCCCCAGATGAACCCAACTGAACCCTACGAGCACAATGTCCTGAAAATTAAGTGCAAGAGGGGTGCTCGTCAGGTTTCTTATCTATTTTCGGCTGCTTCTCCGATGTGCCGTGGACTATAAAAGCAACATTGATGAATCCGTACACACCCAATGCACCCGACTTTCAGTACACTGCGCTGCTTAGGAAGCGATCTCTCATAGCGGAGATAGCTGAGGGCAGTGGCTCTGGCATCGGGGTGACGCGCAATTTTAGAGCAAGTTCGTCATACCCACGTGGATCCTCGATGTAGAGCGAGGGTTGGTTTTACGACAACACTTCGCGTCGCGCTCGAGTGTCGGCATTTTTATTTTCGGTATAGACAGCAAAATTCGGTGACTGATATCTCAAGCGCATGCTCGCCACCTCATTTTTGAAATCTGGGGTAGACCCAGTCAACCAGTGTTTGAAAGTACACTTACTCAATATGTACCCTAGCTTATCTAATTCAAAAGTTAATGAGTGAATTATAACTAATTAGTAGGTAATTAGTTACACTGTGCTCTCAAAATAATGCTCACCTGCACAGACAGCGTACGCGCAGCACCATCGTAACATTTGGAAAAGTCTGTATGGATTAAAAATGATCACCCAGTATGTGTAATGAAAAGTATGTTCCGCTTGTACATGCCTTGGGACGTACTGGCATTAAAGATCATGCCATTTGTGTGACAGTATACGCTCGTATGCTCGATCACAATGCCAGGGAAAACCCGGAGCTAAGTGTCCAAGACGACCGTTATTCTTTCCGAGTAGATTAACCCCGCTATTATTAAAGTATAAAGTGTGAACTAAATATAACTAGACACACAGTCTCCCACACTTTACGCGGCGCGCTTTCTCGGGGACGAAAATTGTCAAGATGAAATAGTACCTCATCTTGAAGAATTGTCATCGCTAACAAACAAGAACAAAATGGTGACTGCTGCTCAGTTTACAACATCGCGAAACAAAAAGGCTGCATGCGCGCCTGGGCAGAGGCGGAGCCTACAGGTCAACGAGACAGTTGAAATCGCTATTCCCGTGGACAAAAGAGCGGCAGAGCACCTATCTTAATGTCATCCTCCTCACCGAGCCGCATTTAGGTCGTAAAGTTGGTTTATGCTACTGAAAACAAAAATATTTCGGAGAACATGCGGGGGAAATGCAAGACAGCGCTAAATAGCTTCCATAAATATTCTGCTACTTATAGAAGCAGAGTCAACGATTATATATAGCCGACATGCTCCAGTGGGCAGAGCGCACTGTTTCCCCAGTCGAACACATGTATGCACAAACAAAAGTAAAAAGTGCAGGAGGCCATCGTATACGATTCGCCGATCAGTGTACGGAAAACTTTTTTTTTTTTTAACTACCTTCAACTGGTCACTCTTCAGCAATGCTTCAAGGAAAACGTACGCAACTGGTTTTAAGGGCTCCATGGTGAAGGAAGTCTAAACTTGGGTGAAGGGGGTTGTGGCGATGAAGGGCGCGATTACTCTGCTATTCCACCACCTCCAGGCCCCAGGCTGGTAGAAGGCAAATCTGTCCTCAGTTGACAACGTAGGAAACTATGCCCATGCTCAAGTTTTATTTCCCCACAGATTGCGACTACCAGCTGACCTCCGCCTCTTTTCCAATCGCGCAGTTTTGAGGGCGCGAAATTTCCCCCATCCTTTTAACCAACAGGTGACCACCTGTGATTTTGCTAGCTCATGGCATCATTTGTTGCTGTAATACCACCGAAACGCTTTAAGATGATCCTCCATGCGCCCAACATTTCGCGCATTTTTAACCAAACTCTGAGTCGCGTTTGGTTGCTCGTAACCGAAGTCTGAGCATGGTACAGTCTTTTACTGCAGGAACATATCCGCATACGAAAATCAGCCTAGAAAACTGTAGGTTAGTCCGGTTCATTTGTTAAGCCAAATGAAGATCATCATCAACCTTGCCAAACCCTCAAGTCCCACCGCTTTGTTTATATCCCTACTGAATACTCCCACAAGAAGGATTCCGCAAGCCGGCGTTGTGGATGGCACTCAACATGTGCCTATGAACTGTACCTCATATACAGCGGAAAAAGAAAGGCTTGGAACACGATCAAACAGGATGAACAAAAAGCCCTTTATACTGAGAGCACTTATGGGACCTTACACCAGCAGTGCTGAATATCGACATGCGCTTCGACACTTCATGAAATTCATCAGTAACACCGGGTTACTTAACTCCCTGTAGACAACCAAGACCTACCGAGTAGAAAGCAAGCCCTAATCATACTGATCATACTCGACACATCTTGATTGTGCGTTCTGCTGCGAAACAGAAGAAACACCGCTGGTGCTATCCTCACATCGTCTGCATTCTGTTGAGATGAAACGCGGTTTCCCGCACACGGCTCCTGTTTCTCCTGACACAATCGCACGGGGTGAACCTACTTATGCACCGCCTAAGTTTTATATATATATAAGGCGTACGCGTGCTGTTTCCGACAAATGGGATCAATGATCTATATCTTTCTGAACGGTTATTACATCTTACCGTGGGAAGCTGTTTAGTATGTGCATGTCAGATAATATTTCTGTGTACTTCCCTGTCCCTCTCTTTCTCAAGGAGAGAAGGTCGAAATTTACGTTTTGAATTTATTTCATTCAACCACGAATATGCGATTCTGATACTAATAAGAACCGTCCACACCGAGAAAAAGTTTGAGCTCGCTAACTCTTTAGCGTCAGCACTTGGGACGGCCATCCGTCTCGAGCATGCTGATTCGTGAGGTGTGTGGCCATTACTTACCCATGCAAAAGGCTCGGCTGATGCTCGTTTACATGTATCGGTAGTAGCAAACTGCCACAAAACAGTAATCCGTTGCAGCGGCTTGCGTGAACAAAGCATGTAGATACACTACACTGCGAACGTGTCTGAACGGACAAAAGAGACGCCTCTGTATGGAGGCGTCTCGCATGTACCGTGGAGATACAGCTAGGATATCCGAACATATAGGATTGGCACATATATACTTACTATACTCGAATTCTTCTTGAAAAAAAAAAAAAAAAGTATGATTACATGGCACGCTTAAGCGCAGAGCTGCTGTACTTTCTTTGTGCAAACGATGCATTGACCGGTGTGTCACTTTATCAAGAGACCGCGCGAGAGCTTAAAACCATATGATTTGGAATCGGTGCATCACTTCGACAGTTTGTAAACATAAATTAAAAGCGCACTGTGTATAAAGATGAACGTCATTACAACGATACGATGTGCACCTTTCACATTTCCAGCTTCGTACTGTATTATACACGACGTAATGTCCGGCAGCAGCTGCAATAACCTCGTCTGGTGCGAACTTCCCTCGTCTGAATGGCTTTGGTGCGAGACCCCGCAGTTGCTAAAATATCTCATCAGCCCAACGCGACGGAGCTATTTTCAGACTAAGCAGGTAAACGAACCACGAATTCCTCGTTAAACGGTTTGTCGGTATGGTCGCTTACTAAACCGGGTAAAAAAATAATAATAAAATCCGTCACGCTACGTAGAACAACACAGAATGCAATGGACTGAAGAAATTCGTTGCTATTATATTCATTACTCGTTGCAACCTATATTATAGCAACTCTAGACAGGTTATCGGCTAGAACTCAGACAGAAAGCTAAACTGCAGAACACTGCAGAAACTTCAACGAGTTCACCCGAACTCGAAGTCACCGCCCGTACACTTCAATTGTAGACTTGGTAAAAATTTGCTATGCCAATGTGGGCAATTATTTATTTCAGATTCTGTTATTCACGGATAAAACAATTTCTTTTTCGCATTCCCAGTTATCATCGCCATCACTGAAGTGGCTGAAACGCCTGTCACTTTCTGGCCGACTGAAACAGACGAATGTTCCACCTCATCTTCATTAATACACATGTTTTTAACCCTTCTTCTGTAGAGGAAATTGTGTAGGGCTGACTGCGTAGTACATTAACCCCACATGTATAGTCGTTTCCTCACTCAGTGCCATCCTTGTATTTCTCCTTAAGTACGATTACTGTCTCTATTGCGTACAAAAAGGGGCTGCCCCGATTCAGGCTGTTCTTGGAGGAACGCAGCCACAAAACCTCGCCTAATCATGGCGACATTAATCACGCGCGGGAAACGAGGGTTCCGCTTTCTATTTAGGCCCACGACCATCAGAAAATTAAACTTGGAAAATGTTCCTCGCCTATAGAGGTGCGTACGGAAAGAAAGACTGTTTCTTTTTACTTTAATTTGCTTGTGCTTTGAAAATAATACTTGAGTTGGTTGATGTTCATATAGAGTACCATCCAAACACAACGAACACATTCGTTCTCATTAGGATTTAGAGGAAACCTTTACTGTTCACTGTACTGTTAGTGAGAAAGAAGGAGAGAGAAGTGTACGCCTCCGGGCGTCAAGAAGCTTGTAACAAACCTATCACACTTAGAAAAGTATCACTGAATATACTGTGGTCCCGAACGTTCCGTCAAGCGCATTTTATCAAAGTGAATTCTAAAAAA
The DNA here is from genome assembly GCA_029532675.1 of Ornithodoros moubata. Classification (NCBI taxonomy): domain Eukaryota; kingdom Metazoa; phylum Arthropoda; class Arachnida; order Ixodida; family Argasidae; genus Ornithodoros; species Ornithodoros moubata. The sequence continues at coordinate 3,815 of JARGYV010081393.1, read as the reverse complement.
AAGAAAAGGAAAAAACTTCGCGTTGTAGTAGGAATAATACAAGAATGCACGAGGCTATAAATTCAGTGGTACTAAAATGTCTGCGCGAGTGACAAAGGCTATGACTGTCTCTTTTTTCGTCGTCAGCTGTTAAGCTATATTCACTGCAAGACCTTTGTTTCTACAGAATTAAAAAAAAAAATGTCACTCATAGAAGCAGATTCATCTTCATTGTGCCGCCGTTGACTCCTTTTGAAGGAGGCGAGAAGAAACTTAGGAGAAACGTTTTATGAGGTTCAGAAAAAATTAAAAAAAAAAAAAAAGTGGTCACAGAGTTCATTCATATTTGAATCAACATACATTAACGAATTGCAGGGAATTTACCCTCCTTTTTTTTTTTTTTTTAACAGAGGGACAGCATGTTTCAGGAAGTGACCTCTAGTCAACAGCTGGATCCGTTCCACCTGTTATGCCCGCTCCCTGGCAGTTGCCGGGCGCGTGTCAAAGACTGGTAGGTCGTGGAATTGAATTCTCGGAACAACTTGAAGATAAAACAGGCTTAGCTAGGGTTAAGGGAGACAATGCAATACCGAGCCAGACTGAGGAATATAGCACTCATGAACTTGATAAAAGTGACTGGCTTTGGAGCTTCAAGCGGGGCACGGCATGTAACGCTGAAAGGAACCGCGCGTATTATCAAACCAATACAGAGTCACTGTCCCAACTTACAGTAGCTGTCAAACGATATCAACGGCGAACTACGTAGGGATGACGCCATGTGAATAAAAAAGAACAATCGAACGTGAGCCCAGCGAAATGAACTTATTAAGCTGACAGAAGACACTCCTGCTACGCGTGACTTTGATGCCGATATACAATTTTATTACTATTATTGGCATCTTGAATAAAAAATATAGTGTCTGAGTTACAATCTTGCACCTATTTTCGTAGACGGAATGCATGGTACGGTGGACGTTACATCGTTGACTGTGGGTAACGAGAGGCTGGATTAAACAATAAAAATGGTTCGTTCGAATAACCGTTCTGCGTCAACACGATATGTGACCAAATTAATTACTGATTGCAGGAAGCCCCAATATCAAGGTCAAATGAAGAGCATTGTTGCCGTAAAAAGCTGCCAGCGGTGACTTTCGCCTGCTTTCCGGACCCCTTCTGGTTTGTATATATTGCGAGGCGAAATGAATCTCGTCTAGTGTAAGAGATGGAACGATCGAAAGAGCGAGGGATGAGACTGAGGATGCTGATGATGATGGCCTCATGTCTGCCTGACATCTCATCTCCGCCAAAAGAAGGAGCTCTCTTGGCGACGTGAGTATAGTATGGTGAGGGTTCCATGAATGGCTTCAGGCGAGATATGTGGACGACTTCAGTGGCGCGGCATCCTCGATCTAGGGGATCCACGGGCTCTTCAATATAGGTGACGTCGGAGAGGCGGCGGCGAACACGGTTGGGACCGAAATAACGGCAGAGAAATTTTTCGTAGAGGCAACGAGTGCGGAATGGAATCAGGGGCCGTACCACATCACCGACGTGGGATGATGCTCGTCACACTATTGAAAAATCCCATACAGGTTTGTATGGGGAGGGCAAATGGCGGTATGGGATCTTGTACACTTGTATGGGCAGAGCAATTGTTATATTCATATTTATTATTATAATCAGGATGAATTTATATAACATGTCTTAACATATAATTAATTGCTGTTAATTAATTGCATGTTAACATAGAATTAATTGCTGAATTTCTCAAAGACAGGATGAAGAAAACTAATAAAATGTGATCAGCACAACCAGATGTAAGTGCTTTCATTGCATGGTCTACTTGGCACCTTTACCTTGGTGTACAGCCGATCACTTGAGAAGCCAAGCACAAGCTCTGAAACCATGGCCCATAGGGAATACGGAACCTTTGAGGCAAGTGGGGTCCCATAGGGCATATGGGATCCCATACAGTGTGCAGATCCCATAGAGCATACGGGATCCCATAACAATATGGATCCCACAACAACGGGACCATAAACAAGGGATCTCGGCCATAAAAAAGGCGGAAGGGGCTGTAGTCAGTCGTTGCTTGCACGCTAAATTGTAGGCGAATGTGGTCTAGGGAATGATTTTGCCCCGAGGTGGTGACGAGAGGAAACATAGCAAGCGAGCATGTTGCCAAGGGCGTGACTGAAACATTCCGTGAGTCCGTTTGTTTGGGGACTATACGCTCACGTGGGCTAATGCGTAACAGCATAGGCATGTAGAACTGAACGTGAGTTGAGGGCAAAGACCGATCGCTCCTCCACCAAAAGTGGGGGACGAAACTGAAGATAATGATGATGATGGTCACGAGACTGCTTCACAATGTATTGTTTTATCTCGGATTATCACTTGCAGATGAAACTAGAAGAACGTGGTCAGTCGAAGCACGTGTCTATTTTGGAGCCTAGGTACCAAGTCGATAAGCTTTGTGTGGTGTACTAGGCATCTTAAATTGGAGCGAAAAGTTCCAGTTGAAAGGTTAATTATAGTTAGTTCTCAACCTAGTGTTGGACTCACATTGGATGATATATCGTCCACCAGACCATATATACCGTCCGCAACAATGGATTTAATATTGACGTCATAGGTTTTTGTAGATTAAGAACGTATTCCTTATCAGTATAAGACTGAATGTTAACCACGTGAGTCGCAGGATACCCCGTCATTTCAGGTTGTGGAAGCACAAAAAAAGAAAAAAAAACTATCAATATCTACTTCGCTGCACAACACTGTGCTGCTATCAGGACTATTAGACGAGTACAAATTCTCAACAATAATATATTAGCCCAGCCTCATTAATTAATGAGTTTCAAATAAAATTCATTGCTGAAGCCATTTATGAGGCACGCGTGGATCTATTGACATAGATATGCGAAGGATGATTAGATGGACATATGATGTATACAAAACTTAACAAACGTCCACATTGTTTTGCGAATGATATATGGGAGGCCATTAACAGCAGCTGAACATGGTACCCGAGAAAAATCAATACGAGTAGCAGACAAGCGTATTCGGCCTGTGTTGCCTTTAAAAAAACCCAAATGCTCACGAGTTACTATTCAGTCATCGGAATGTCCAAGTGGACTAAATGCTCGCTCCTTGGCAGTTGATACCACACGACAATACCACCACTAATCGGCATGTTTCTCATTGACTGTACGGCAGCTCACGTGTTTCATTATGTCACTCAGCGTATGGGTTCGCTTGAACCATTTTTTATTGTCTCAAAATCCAGGTAGACCCGCACGTGATGAACAGACGCCAGCACATCAACAGCGACATCAGCAAATGACATACCTAATGCGATTTACGTGGGTGATAATCGATTCCTGCTAATTCATTCAAATCTGAAATCAACAGCTGTTCTGGCGATAACTTTTGACCCAAGCAAACATAGAATGCACTCGAACACAGCAATCGTTTAAATGCGTGCAGCATATGAAAAATCTCATTTATATCCGCTACAGGCCTGCTACGCCAATGACGAATATCAAATAGTACAACGTGGGACACAGAAGGACCTCGAGGGGGAAGGGGGAGGGGGAGAGAAGTTATGTGAAGCGCTTTAGACGTTGATTCCAGTTGTAGGCTAGAGGAATACGTTCCCCAAAGGACATCTTTCCAGAAACTATTCTGAAGACTACACTCTTAGAAAAAAACTAGTAGGTATTACTAACCAGAAGGTAGTAATACTAAGATCCTAGTAACTTCAGGTAGTAAATGATGGCTAGTTGCAGTTACTACACTGCCAGGGTAGTGGATGTTACTAGTGCAGTAGTCTAGTA
>JARGYV010081383.1:0-20280 GCA_029532675.1 Ornithodoros moubata | reverse complement strand
GGTGCTCCTGGTGGACTGTCGAGCGCAGCGCCCCGGTGGGTGAAAAATTGTAGATGTACGTCTTTTTATGGCAATTAACGCATAATGTCACAAAAAAAAAAAAAAACGCGTACACCTATCGTTTTCCACCACTAATGAAATAATGAGATAACTGTGAGTGACGATTGGCCCATAACGTGCCATGAAGTTCTGTTTCAGAATGTACGATTCTATGCTGCTAAACATGTGCCACTACCTAAATGTCATCTAAGTGATATTCATGACGTTAGATAAGAAAACGTTATGAAGCCTACTGATAATGCTGTCACAATATCTTTGCGTGCTCTCACCAGATAAGCCCACCGGGTCGTAATGGAGCGACTTGTTTGCTTTCGTTTAATTGTACTGAATACACGGTGGGCGTGGCAAGCGATTGCACGCACGTCGTAAACGTATATGGAAGCCAGCTTTTCAGCATGGCAACTTGATTCTTACCGAAATGGAAATACAGCACTGGAGCTAAAACACAGGTACCCGATCTTGCCTGATCTCAACTTCTCATCCTAAGTTTTCCTGATGAGGTAGGAACCTCACTGCTCACAAGCTGAACACACGGAAGCAGAAGAGCAGGTCATCTTTTTCTAAAGCGTTTTGAACAATGTTCTTGAAACCGGTGATCATTTTCCTATTCCTGCGGGCCTTCTCGAGTTAGAAACAAAATCCTGCCAATGAGGGTTATTCAAGACGCTGGAATCATTTATATGTATAGAGTAGAATATTGTCCAACGTATTGCAAAGTGCCGGACTGGCAATACAAGCAGACATCACTACATAAATGAATGAAACTAAATAATAAATGGAGGTATCGTAGACACATTGTTGCCTACAATTTTCAATTCGATCTTTCTACAAAACTAGCGCAACAAGTGCGTACAATTCATGGCGCTGTACCAGAGCCACTATAAAGTACCTGTAAACGGAGCTTGAAGAGACAAAAAATGTGTTCAGTTCATTAGGAGTTTACTGAGGGACTTCAGTGCAGGGTGCAGTAGGTATGTTTAAATACACAGAGTGATGGCTTTTCTATAAACTGGCAAATACCAGCTAGTAATATGTGCCAAACAGCCCTCAAAAGGGGGCCAAGCAACTACGAAATTACTGTATCATGATGCAAAGTTATTTACAAACATGAATCTATACGCACAGAAAAAAAGACGAAATCCTAGTCTGCTTCAGCCCTTTCAACCGCATTGTTGTAATAATTGCGCTTATGGTGAAAGGGAAGCCAGAAAGAGTTCAGAGCCTCTCTCTTGGTAAAAAGAAAAAATCATGCAATGTCTGCACTGTTGAATTGTCCTTCCCCCTGGTCTATGTGCTGAAGGAATGCACTGGTATTGGCTGTCTGGAACTCCAGCTTTATGGCTTGCAGACCTTGGACAACATGTCTAGGGCAGTTAATTGTTGACGAGGAACGCAACTTTCTGTTCTCTGCATTCAGCTGCGCTTCCGCCTGACACAACACGAAAAGCAATTCCGATCCTTTCCGAGATAATAGATCGCGCTTCACATACGGTGACTAGAAGAGTACGGAAGAAAGTACTGAAGATTAGGTACTATACTTCTTACGTGTGCCCAGCGAATTAGGCCTATTTATGCCAAACGTAGGCGGAAATAGGCGAATTTTAATGCGCCTAGCACTGGCACTCTGGACGTGAAAAGCACCAATAAATTTATCCTGTTAGTTCTCGTTTTTCGTTCCATTTAACCAGAAGAAGGCAGGTTCCGAGCTCCGTTTAGCGAGATTCTTGTTTGCTTGGGAAATAGCAAACTAAACAACTCGGAATCAACCATTCCGTTTCAGCGACTTCCGTTTATCATATATATATATATATATACTTTCTTTTGTCTCCAGAAGTTGGTACGCCGTGAACCTCTCAGTGCATCTTTGCAGGTATCCTTACTGACGTCTCATTGCGTGGACCTCCGAAGCGCATTTCACTGTGCGTAGGTTCTTGAAAACCCATTGAAACGCACGCTCTTTTCGAGAAATTTCCCAAGAACTCACGCAAGCACTAAAGACGTGCATCCGAAGAACTGCCGAGAATACAACAAAGAAAGCTGAATCCCGATTACAGCGTTGCGCTTTTCCAGTGGCAAGTTTTTTTTTATTTTTCTTTCGTAACGACCGGAAGCAGCGTAATCAGCACGGCACCAGTGGTCTCGAGCATCGGAAGCGCGGCTGGCAAAGGAACTAAAGTATATATTTTCCAGTCACGCCATATTGATTGCAGTCCTTCTACCTGTGTACCCCCTTCTATTAAAGTGCACTTGTCACGTGACGGACTGCGGAGTAGACAACGACATCCTTGTGTCATTTTGCTGGCGGCGCTGCAGTCAACATTGATTGGCGACGCGTTGTTGCATCCACTTCGGATACTAGGACATCAGCATTTGGGAATTAAGAAGTGAGCTTCAGAACGAGGTGGCATGGTGTACAGAGTTCCACATTCAGAAGCTGGGTTGTTATCTTAGGTCTTCGTGGGTGCCCTTTAGCAAGTCCTAATACAGAACATGCCGGCGAGAACATCTTATAGACATCACTTGTGTCATGCCTTAAACTTAAGTGCCAAGCGTGATACATTTTTTAGAAGCAACAACAAATTGTAAAACTGCTCCTTAGTAAAAATTTCTAAGGATAATGTATATCAGTATACCATCATGGCCATCGCGGACATGTAATTGCGTGTCTCTCTCCCTCCAGTGTTTCATGTTACAGTTGTATGAGTAACCTGGAAAACTAGTTAGCATTCCTTACGTCTCCTACATCATCCTTCTAACGCTCTTTCGCATATAAAATCATGGCGCTTTACGAGAGGGTACCTCTGTACACACAGAAAGAGAGAGAAAAATTAAACAGTTTTGACGTGCTGTGGCTAGACTCATACCTTCCTACGTGTTGTGCAATAACGGAACTTACGCGCCGTCTCTGTCTCGCTGTGATAGGCAGATCTCTAGAACGCGGTTTTGTTTCGCATTGTAGCTCATCATGTGAGATTGTGACATTTACACTGCGGAAAAAAGAGAGAGAAAAAGACAGCGGTCTTGGTCGGCGTCACTCTTTATGAAGAATTTTATACTGTAGCGGCAAGGAAACTGGCAGGTATAGGGCAAGTAACAAGCCTTATCTCTTTTCTCTAATCATTCTTCTCGACATAAACCCCGAACCAAAATATTTAAGCCTCATGTCTAGCACTATCTTCCACGTCATGGCGCATAGCCAGGACTGCGTGAAGCAAGCCCTCAGAAAGCAAGTGTCCCTTCTAGCGGGGGCCGTTCTTCCGTCTGCTACCATGCGGTGACCAACTTTAGTCCGCATTTTGCGTGGCGCAGCCTACCAACAAAGACGTAGCTGAAAGTTTCATTGCAGAAACACGTTATGTGTGGTGGTTGAACGGCACACATATCCGCAGGTAATCGTGGAAGACACGTGCCCAGAGTCAAGGTTCAATCCTAGGGAACTTCCCTTCTTGGAAGCTAGCTCCAAAGCTTCTTCGGAAAAAAGCGGACGTGTGCGTAGTGCATGACGTGCATGCCAGGGGTGTCTACTAATCACGACAACACACTCACCCTAGCAGCACAGTGTACTGAAAGTCGGGTGCAGTAGGGGTGGTCGTCAGGTGGCTTATCTGTTGATCGCTGCCTCTCTTACATGCTCCAAGCTGCAAAAACAGTCTTGAACAACCCGTCCACCCCCAATGCACCTGACTTTCAGTACATTGTGCTGCTAGGGCAGTCGACCCGAATGATCATCAACATCATAAGTAGTACATGTAGAATAGCCTCATGAATAAGTATAGTCTCTTTCACTCTCTCCCCTTTATTTTATTTTATTTATTATTTTGACAACTTCCTGTTTTTACTGCACCCAAAATGGAATGCGTGACTCCGGTGGTGGCGTCGGTGTGCTCTTAATTTCTGCGTCTTCGATTTGTAGGAATCCATCATGCATTGGGTCGTATGATGTTTCTGTTGAACCTGTCACCTGTTAGTACATGGCTCCTGGACCTATGCCGCTTTAGGAATAATCATGCAACACCTTCTACTGCACTGTTACAGGTTCAAAACCAACCACATCATTCTCCATGATGCCCTGACTTTTCACCATACACCTTACTGGCCCCTGCCGCTTATGCTGACATACAGACAGTGTTGTAGTAGCCACTCACCATCACGAAACTCAAGACGTTGTACCCGGATGCCCTGACACTCATGCATCACCATTTACGCATACCTCAGTCATTCACCGTTTGTGTGTTTATCCTTCTGAAATTATATGAAACATCTTTAAACATCTTTTCCCCCCTTTGCAGGAATCTCAGAGTGCTAAATGAATGAGTGAAATGCACAGAAGGCCGTTTCCTTGTACCGATGCTAGATTTCTGATGACACTTCTGTACTACAAAGTTATAACTTCATTGCTTTATTTAAAATTGCAGGGATTACCCATAGAATTTAAGTGCGAGTTGCTTTGGGGGCAACATTCTTATGTGTTTTACATTAAAATTCACCAGTTAATATTGTGTTTAATGTTGTGTAATGAATGCTATAAATAAGCTAATAACTAAGCAAATGAAGAACTTGTTAATGTGTCCATCCGCCCGTGATATTATTTTGTTTCTTGTTATTTTTCAGGTGAGTATCATGGGTCATTACAACCACTTCGGGAACGGACTTTAACAGAACTGCTTAGGAACAGCGTGAGTTACGTGTGTTTAGTATGTTTCCAAGAAATATTAGATTATGTGTGGGGCTGTATCTGTATGCAGGAGGGGGGGGGGTATATCCTATACGTCATCGTTTCTTTCTTTCATGCATGGAAATTAATAACTGAAAAATAATTTAATTTCAACTGTAATCTGATAGCAGTCGTACAAAAAAAAAAAAAAAGAAAGAAAGTAAACTCGCAAACTATAGATAATGATGCTACCGAATATATTCTGATAAGAAAAGTTTCAAATGAAATTTCATGATTGTGTAGAATACTCCTAGACTAAAGTTTTCCGCAGCTGAAGTTCAGGTTTAAACGGCACCAGAACATAAACGCCCGGTTTAGACGACGACGGCGCCCCCTCTTGTTGAAAGAAGCAATCAACAGAAGTTCAATTTGCGCTCGTGGGTGCGCCCTTCGTATAGGAAACGAACAAAAGTAAAGGTGCGCTTTCTAGCGCTGGAAATCGAAACTCTTCTTTGTACACTTTCGTCTAGCTCGGTACAGAGGGCGCTAGTGGGCCGGGGACGTCTGGCATATAACGCGCTTGAACTGGAAAGGCCGGAACTGTATGTCTACTTGAATAAAGTTTGATGCAATGCAATAACTATTTCAGCGGGCAAGAACTCAGTACAACTGAAGGTCTTGTCTTTTCCTTTAGCAAAATTGAGCACAAACTAACGCCTGGCATCTCCTGTAAAGCGTGCTTTGTCTGCATAACTTCAGTGCATGCAGGAGAAGCACCTTTACTAATTTGCGCTTTGCTGTTTAAACTGGACAAACCTACGTACGTTACGCTTTTGACATGCACTAGCGTGGTACTCAGGTCTGACACGACCGTCAGCTTCTTTTTTTAATATCTCAAGTCTTGACGGAAACATTCTGTTGGTGTAGAACATAGGATGACTCGTTCGAGGATTCTGACAGTCCCTGCGCTGGTTGTCGGCAAATAAGTCTTCCTCGCAGAACCCGTAAAAATGTTGCTAGCTAAAACAAAAGTTGGATAAAAACACTCATATACGCAACTGTTACGTATATATACAGTCAGCCCTCGTTTTTCGCACCCTCGATTTATGAACGCTGCCACAAGGAACGAAGCTTTTCCCGTGTAGTTTGCTCTCGTTTTATGAATGTCGATTTCCGAACTATGAACGGATCACCAGAAAACAGACTCAGGGTACCCAAGCCTGTCTTACCTCGATTTGTGATCAGGGCCGGCACAGGCGTCCAGGGCCCCTGGACGCCTGTACCCGATCTGTCCCCTGCACTGGGTGAGAAGTCAATGGACTTAAATAGGAGTGCTGCAGTGAAGATATATATATATATAATATATATATATATATATATATAAAAGCGAGAAAAAGGAAGGTCAAGCAAGCAGTGTCGCACAGATACTACGCAGCAGAAAGGTGACTCACAATTTACTGGGATGGATGATTCGGGTTCTGACAGAGAGTTGGTTGTCCGTTTCGACTTTGTGCCCGAGATCGAAGCATCCTGCGGTTTCAGGGCAAAGCGGTCGGGCAGAGATCGTTACCTGCGGTGTTGCAGTGGAAAATAAAGTGAGAGGAGACCAGGTGTGGGATTTCTGCCATTTCTGTTGAACGGAATAAACCGAGTAGAAAGTATAGAGCAAAGCGCAATTACGAAGTGTTTTGCAAACTAGAACGTGCTCTAACAGATATGCTGTGGTTTTATGACCTGTTTTTGTTCCGCACACTTCGGACCTGGATTCACGAATTCCTCGATTTATGAACGATTTTCCGAGAAACGAAGGGGGTTAGGAAATCGTGGGTTGACTGTATATATATATATATATAAAGTCTCGCGCAAAAGCATGAGTACAATTTACGTCATATTCACGCGAATGATCTTGGGAGACCATTATCATCTCCTGTATTCGCAATCATTTCTCTCTCCGGGCCTAGTGGTCATATCGTGCCTATCACACTAAGCTTTGAACACCGAATGAAATCTGAATATATGCATTTAGAATTTCCTGAAACGATTTATTTCGACTCAATAAATATTCAACGAGGGAGGTAATGCAGGCGCGAAAATATTCCGCAGGCACGTGATATCACTTAAATCCTACGCTCGATCATCGTCCTTCCTGTAATCAGTAAAAATATCAACTTTATTGCGTGTGGTGGACTTGCATTCTCTTCCCCTGTTTAGATGGGAGTCGCTCTTTCTCAGCCTTGCCCTGTGGCTGCAATCTTCTTGAGAGTATCTCAAATATTTATAGCGAGAGGCCTACGTTTTTGCTCAAAAAGATGGCAAACATTTTTCAGCTGCCGTGGGCATCTTTTTTCTTTCTTTCTTGTTTTCTTTCTTCTACAGAGCACACCTGCGCCGTACGAGGTCGGTTCTCTATTCTTTTTCTCCTGTACAGAATAGATTTGCGGGTGAATCGTTTCTTTAGCAGCTCTGAGCGTAACCGAATGCAGCTATGATAATAATAATTCGTGACCTTACGTGGCGAGATTTTTTCCTCCACCACTCCATACATTGCGATACAGCGGCGATCATGAATGACGCTGCAGTGGTCGGTTTTTAGTAAAGTTGTGAGGTTTACTGCCTGTGCTTTTTGCAGATAGATGACAGCAGCTTCTGGTATCCCAAACCTCAAAGTTACCTCAAAACCTCAAAGACTTACGTCCGTGACCAGCATGTCCAAGCGCGTGGTTCATCACCATCTATTGTGTTCTCGTTGTCGTTATGCGATATGGAGTAGCCGAACTTTTCATATATGCCCCAGTCTACAGCGTATTTGCTTTTCATAAGCAACTGCATCGTAAATGGCGCTGGTGACGTGCTTCGATCACAGTGGGTACAGTGCCCTGCTTGATCTACAGGCGCAGTAATCCAAACTATGCCGTCATGCATGGGCAACGTATATATTCAGGGCTGGACGAAGAAGACGAGACACGCTATGCAGAGGCAAATAACACACAAAAATGACACAAAAACATTTCACTGAGACTATGAGCAGTCCATCTGTATTGCACCTATTTGCTTTAGTGAAGCCGTCGATGTGCCGGGTGGACCGGCTGACCGACGTGCTATACGCTCTAGCACGCAACACTTGCGTACATAGAGGAGAGACAGCGGTGATCAATAACTAATCTCGGAAAAACTGCGTTCCCATTCCGCGAGAAACACAGAGAAACGGGTTCATTCGGTGACCTGCTCCGCAGACAGAATCGTTTAAAAGAAAACAAGGTCCACATATGCGTCACGAGCAGCGACCAGACCGACGGGAAATGTTTAAAAACTAAGCGATGTTCAAAGAGTTGCGACAGCTGCGAAAGAAGCGTTACGACGTCAAGAGGTTAAACGGCGGAATGTGTTACAGGCAACGAAGCACTTATTATTATTTTCAGCTCACAGAGACTGAAAGGTGTTACATCACATTTGTGCACTGACAACTTTGGAATATAAGGCGCTCTTTTCACCTCTGCTCTTTGTTGTTTCGAGCCTGTTTGCTTCCGTCACAAGTGTGACACAAAGCAGAAGTGAGATAAAGTCACCGCATCATCCTGTTCCTTATCACACCCATCTCATTTGAGGAAGTCATGCGAAGACGGACACCGGCTCGACAAACCGTCATCTCATTTCCTGCCGCGAAACAAATCGGTGAAGACACACAATACGAAGGAACGCATCACGCGAAATAAACGCAAGAAATGTGCTACAAAGTATGATATAAGCACAAACGCAGATGACAAAGCAGCCAGTGCACTATAACAGCAATCTGTGAACACTGGCAGGATTAATACCGTTCCCCTGTGATATCAGTGGCATGCGAGCAAGGATCGATCACTGTCAACCTTCACGTGTACACACCGTATGAAAGAGCCAGCCACCGGAAACGGAAGTGCTAGCTTTTCTTCGACGGTGATCTCTAAACTGGGGTTCGATTGATGGCTCCGTTTTCAACACTTCTTTTGTGGGAAGGGCCCGGTGATCTTCGAGCCTTCGCCGCTCTATAGCGGTGCCCCAGGGAACTTTAGGCCGTCTATGCGAAATCAATTGGGGCCAATTCTAAGGGGAGAAATGTGTTTGCAAAAAGCTTGTGCACATGTGGTTGGTTTAATGGTCTTCGATAACCTGCTTTGTTGCCAGGTAGGAATGCTGCGCTGCCTGCGCGTAGATGGGAGAAAGTAAAGGAGAGTGTTAAGAGCAATGTTCCGCTTACAAGGAATTTCGCGTATGCAAAAGCAAGCGGTTCATGATTTTGTAAAATGCTGATAACTTGATTGAATTCTCTATTATCGGTTGGCAACCTTGAGGTAAGTTGACGTTGGTCTACACTGTACAATAGTTTCAAATGCGTAAGTTGAAGTACTTACAGATTCCGGTATCGCACAATAAACATCCCCCCTTACCCCTTAAATAAATGAAATCCAGCAGCAACCATTTTTGCAGCAGCTTTGATCCGGTTTGTGGTAGCGTATCGGCAAATACCTAGTGGTCTGTCTGCCTGTGAGGCGAGATGTTACTGGAGGTGAAGGGAGACGACTTGGTTCTTGCAGTGTAGATTGTTTAGCAGCTGTTCCTTCGCTTAACCGTTGCAGAAGAGACGTATAAGAGGCTAGCTCCACGTGCTTCTGTTTGAAAACAACATGTACAATGTGCTGCCAAAGCTTCTCCGTCTTTTTCTTCTGCGTTCCCACGCTGTGCTATGGTAACGACACTGCGCTTCATTTCCACTGAATGTTTTTTGTATGCGTGGCGCAGCTATTCGAAAAACTGTGCGGGCCTAATACCTCACATCTCTCGTATATATGAGACGCAAAACTCTGCCTGCTACGCCATGAAAGCAACTGAGCTCGTTCGTGCGTTTGGATGCAGACGAGCGCCGTATTCATATCGCATACTTCTTGGAGGCCAACGTGAAGTGAATGAATGAATGCGAGTACCGACTCTGCCAATCGGAAAAGGACACTCCAGAAAAAGAAGGAAGGCTTTCAAGAGGGGAATGACCTTCAGGCGGGAGGCATTGATGTAGGGCCCCTTTGTGGAGAGCCAGACCAGCGCTTCACCACCCATACTTGGCATCCCTTTTTTCTCATCTATTGATACCAGAGTGAGTGTTTAAATTGCGAGCTTTGTCACATTATGTGGCCTTCGTCACGTTATTATTATTTTTTTGTATGTCATGCGATTACCTAATGCCTATTCATATGCTAACCAGATCGTGACTCAAGTATTGTGTCCAGATACGTACGTTTATCTAGTGAAGATTCATACCTGTACGCCCAATAGTTGTCATTGGTAAGTGGAGGGATAATTATTGCCCTGCTTTATATTCGTCCGCGCTATAGTTGCTTCGGCGTCTCACTTTCACCGACAAAATTTTGAGAGCTAGAGGCATAGCTTTCGGTTTAAGCTGCTTCGCTTCGTTTGAGAAGCACGTTGTCTGAAAGTCAAGCTTGGCGTTCGCATGAGGAAGGTGTTCGGGGCAAAGGATGCTAGTTCAACCTAAATTGCCAAATCCCAACCTAAAAAGCTAGAATTTTCATTGCTAGCCAGTGCTGAGAAAAAAATGTAAGAGATCATTCACTCCCCTTTGACCTAAAGCATCACCACTCCCTGCCGGAAGACCAAACGTGACTCAGCTCCGTGCGTTGTCGGTTACGGGCAACCCCAAATCTTTTACGTCTCTGCGTGCGCTTCTGCGATCTTCACTAGGCGCATCAGAGGCGGGAGAGCAGGAAAACCGTCGATAGCAGCGCCACGCCGTACAGCGGCAAAGTGCTCCGTGGGCCGCGTGCTCAGCAGACGACTTTGACCCTCCGACGCTCACACTACCATCATAACTACAGCCAGCGAAGTTGCATCGCGTTGGTATAAAACAATGTGCGCGATATCATACTGTTCCAATCTCTGTGTGTTTCATACAGTGTCATTCGCAGCATCGCCGTGGGAGCGGCAATTGTGTAACCCTCGCGTTTGACACGTGACGCATGTGTTGCAAAAGTGAGAATGCTTTCATGAATGGATACTACCAGCCCAAGCATAGAGAGTGTGAAAGCCTGACGAAAGTGATGTGTTGCAGAGACAGTGACGAATGGTGGTGGTACATGTGTGCAACGGGACAGGGTGGATTAATCATTCCTTAGGATGGAAGAAAGCTATCCACGTGTGAGGCATTGGACTCGAATTCCCGAGTAGTCCCCGTTGTATGCTGCATGCAATGCTCTGTAGCAGAGCAGCGAAAGCAGCTTTCAGCAATGCCGCGCTAGTGACTTGCCTCGCAATGTTATGTACTCGATGGGGACTGCAATGTTGCAATGTGGTCGCCGCCTAGTACGCATTAGTATGATCGCTGTGATTGTTGCCACTGTTGAACCTGGATAAGTAAAGTGTCATGTTTCCGATGCGAATTTTCCACAAGAACTCTGCAACGACGCGTTCATTCACGCCTTCTAAGATGCTTCCAGTTGGCGAAGAACCGGAGCTTACGCTCTTTGCAACAAATCAGAGCATGTCATCGTCATCACCTGCCGTTGTGTCTTCAACATCCGGCACTTCCTCTGTACCAATAGTCGTGCCTCTTGTGTCGTCTAGACCTATATCGTCGGTGGGGTCGAGTCCTCTTCGCAAGGTACGTCCTGTGCGCGTGGATTTCGCGGACCTGCAGCGACGTGAGCGAGGCCGGCTGCCGAGCCATGGAGTTCTCGGTGTTCGGCGCAATCCGCAGGCCCCCGACCCCAGGCTTCGTCAGCCGCGGCTCTCGCTTTTGGGCAAGCCACTAAATTACCGACCGCGGCATCGAGACATGCGTTACCGTCGTGCTCAGGCGGCTCTGCACAACCTCCTGGAGAGGCCACGAGGATGGAAGGCAATCTGTTACCACCTTTCTCTGTAAGTCTTCCTTCCGTTTCACTGCTAGTCTTGTATGTCAGGCCGTAAATATAATAGACAAAAACGCCATCCAGACATTTTTCATCAGGAGTGCTACGGCTGTGCCTCTTTCGAATGGGCCGTAGTACAATATTTGCAATTGATTTCTTGCTTCTGCTGACTCCAACTCGTTGCGTCGAAACGTGAAGATACATATATATTTTATACAGTACCACTGTCTTAAGTCCTCTCCCTGAACATGTGCGCTAAGTGTAGAGCCTTGCGCGAGCTCCAATTCTTTCACTCGCATTTGACATGCACCCGCAGAGTGAAAGCCATATCGTCCGTAACCTCAACGGTTCAGCCTACTTTCTCGTGGGTACGTCGTCTTCTGCCTCTTTTTGGCACCTACTTTTTAGTGCTTTGGCATCCGCAAACTAATAATGATCCATGAAAACACAAGATACAATGCATCTGTCGCTTGTGGGCAGAAGACGCCAGATAGGAATAACAGAATTTTTTACCTCAGAGTTTCTTAAATTTTCGTATCGAACTCATGCTGGTTACCTTCGACTGAATGCCAACCGCAACCCGAGAATTTTCAAAACTGGAGCCCGTATTCGCAAGAAGCGCAGGTAGTGCAATACTATACGCATGATCTACTCTCTGATCTTGTTCGGACTATTCCTTCTCCGAAATATCTGGCCTGAAGTAAAGAGCTGTCGACATCATACATCCGTTTCCATAATTAATGCGTAAGGGGTATTACTGCCTTTTGTAGCTGTAGACGGCTTTATCGCGACCTTGATGTGTCATGGACATGTAAAATCTTCTCTCTCCAAATGTATGCTTCACATGCCTGTCTCATGTAACGTTCCTTAACGCGTGCACGAATTTTAACGCTGCTGGATATAACTTTTGCTATCTTTGTTGCAGTGTGTCAGACTTTGTCCCTACACGTAACATTGTTTACTACGAATGGTGAGAAAACAAACCTAACCGAAACGCGCGCGCACTGACGCAAAAAGACAACAACTTCAATCGGACAAGAAAACGCAGGCTTGCAACATGCTTTCGCGCAGAGGATAAATGTTTTCACAGCACCCAACTAACGAGCCAGCCAAAAGTCATGTTAACCTAATGAACTGTACCATTAGACAAAAACGAAAACAAAAAAGAAAAATCATCCATGTTTGTCTCGTTTGTGCCGCAACAGCAAGTGGCAACTGTCCTCACTAATAAGTCACTAAAGAAGCAACGTACGAAACAAACAATCTTTATCCTTTGACGGCACGGTGTGTACGTCGTCTACTGTGCCTCGACAACTTTGTCCTTCTGACAAAAACGGAAAACATAAAAAATCTTGTGATTTCGCCACACACAACAAGACGTAGTTGTCGCTCCTTTTTTATCAGTCCACGTTGTTAACTTCAAAGCAAGAAAACAACAAATACTTTTGTCAGGATGATGATGACCACGATGATGATCACGTTGTGTGATTTCGCCATTGTTTTCGTTTTCGTTGCCGCATCATGCAATTCTGAGCAGCACAATATAGGGCTGGTCCGCAAGCATATAAGAAGTAGCATAGGGCCATCGTCTTTACAATGCATGCCGGGGCGTGCTGGAATACAAGGCAATGAAGCAGCATATGGGATGATGACTACTGAGGCGCCTCGGCGTCGCAGCTGTGTACTCAGCATCATGCCCAAAGGCAACAGACAGTCCATCCTCCCCACGTTTATGTACGGCATATCAGCTGCTCAATGGTATCCAGACATCCCTGAAAGGTCTTTGTCTCGTGTGGTGGACCCATCTATGGAATTTAATTATGCCATGCTTGTTTGTCGCAGTTAGTCTTCGTTGAGTCTACGACTAAAATTGACATTCGCGCTGTGCCTGCATCACAAAAGGAGTTGTGGCAATTGGGAACTATTATTAAGCAGCAGAGCAGGGAGGCACACTGGTGAATGGTAGAATGAAGAATGCGTTTATTAGGCCACAAGCAACGCGCCTTCATCCTCGCTGCGCTATGGCACTGTTTGAAACATTGCGGACTGCGCGGTGGTAGTGGTCGCTTGAAACTAAACGTTATACAGACCGACATCTGAGATTCTTTTACTAGGAAATGTCGCAGCAGCGAAACATCTTCTATTCATCACATCATTTGTTAATTTGTTGTTGTCGTTCACGCTGAGTATCTGAACATATACTGTTGGTGAGCTCTAAGTAATCGCTTTTGATCGTTACAGTCGCCCAAGCTGCAGCAGAGGAAAACGACATCGCTTATATACTATTGGATGGAGTTCGTTCTTTCTATACCATCAGTTGTGCAATTACTCACATAATCCACATTTATGCGTTTCATTACCAGGTTATCAGTGAATAAATGATGTGAATATGCAGGAAATCTCATACAGTCCCTGTTCAATACGAAATGCATGACCGTCTACATATTTCATCCACTTTCTGTCTGCCTTTGAGTCTAACGTCTCTCAACCTTCCTCATTTTGATGGACGGGAAATATTTGCATATACGATGGGCATACCAAAAGGTTATTATATTAAGAGCGTGCGCATAATGACAATGTCCATATTAATCCACACCGACACGCTTTAAGATTGTCCGTATTAAACACGAGGCTTCTGCGTCAGACGATCTTTCTATGCCAGTTTTTCTACCTCTTTGTGATGCAATTGAAGAGTGCTGTCTTTTTCTGAGCGGACTCTATACAGAGGGTTAGTATAGACGCGGTGTACTTCGCAAGGAATGTTCTGTATTTCTAGAAAAAAATTCATCCTCTCAGAAGGACATAGTTACTGATAATGGGAGAGAATGTCAGTGTGTAATGTCGCGTATCCTCGTGCTACGCCACTCAGGCATGCAGTCATCGACAATGAAAACCGTTGCGTGCTTTCATACCAGGAGATCCGTGCCAGCCGACGTACAAGTATGGCACAGAGTATACAGAGAGTTCGGAGCTCACATGAATTCCCGTCGGTCTGGTTTGAAAGAGGGCGCATAACTGTGCGTCGCACGCGTCTTTTGTTTAGTGAGCATAGCAGAATGGAGCCAAATTCTGCCCAGCAACGTTCGCAGTAATCCTACTTTCGGCTAACAGCTCCAGGTGGAATTCTAGGTTGCTCCATAGCCAGACTTCTAGTGTCTATGAGAGACGGGAGTTTGCGAAGGTCAAAGCATTCACAAAAATACCCACTTTCGTCAGCAGTATTCACACAGAGCTGCTGACCTGACGCCATACAGACAGAGACAGTTACTATTTCATAGTAAAGAGCAACTTTCAGGCGCCTATCGCCCCGGCTGTGGACGATGCTCATTAGTGTTCGCGTAAGCGCCTTCGTAAAAACGGGAGAGCCACGCTAGCAAGAGCTTATATTTTGAGTGAAAGGCGTTGCTGCCTTCGCGTCCTGGATAGAGCCAGGCGGTGCTTACACAAAGGGAAATGACCGTATTTTGAGCCTAACTATTCCGTCATGGTGTCGGGTGTCTTACGCACTTGGCTCTCTGCGGCTCGCCACATTGGTTTCACAGGGCGAGATGCATTCACTGCTGAACGGATATTGTTCTTAGAGGTATAATGACTTTGTGTTTTTCGTAATTGTGCCAGAGTCGTCGACTGAACGGAAGGTTGACGCTAACCTTCTCTCTCTTTTGACAACAGCATCACTAACGGGGTTCCAGCATTTCCTTCTTAAGCAGTAACATAGGAGTTATCTACTCAAGCAATCTCTTTCTCTAATTCCCCTGCGCTAAGTTGTAAAGGAGCCTGACCGCATCTTCTAATTTATTTGCTCGTTCGAACGTTAATGCGATTAGAGGTCAGTGATGCTGCACAAAGCAAGTTGTTGGTGGGAGAGACAGAACGCATTTCAGTGAGGTATCTAAGTGACGCTTTCGTAGCCCTGAGCAGAATCCTCTCGAGGGTCGGACTCTGTGGTGCGTGTAGTCCTAACGATGTGATTCGCGCCCTTCGTGTGTGGCGTGAAGAGATCGCCTTCCGTGTTATGCGAACCGCTCCACTGTAAAGCCGCCATATTTTCCTCCGATTCTGTGCAGAGGAATCCACTCGACGGATGTTCTGGTAAACGACGGTATCGCATGAGAATGTACGCGTATGGTAGTAGCAATGCAGCAATTTCGACGCTTTCGAAGTGGTAATATCAAATACTAGAGTAGGAAGGGCCGGAATAACGAACAGTCGCCGACCACCCTCGCCGAGTTTATGCAACCGAGTGCAGTGAGGACTTTCCTTTCTACTACTTGACAAAATTGAGGACTTTTTCCGTGTATATAGCATAGTATTTAGCGTCTTTTCCGTTACGTGGGTTACCAATAACATAGAATCGATAAGGCGAGGGGAAAGAAAAAGGCGTGGATTTGCAGCTGCTTTAGCCGCACTTATTGCCATGCGTGTTTTCGTGGGACATACGCGCATTTACGAATTTTAACAATGTGCGCAAGAGTGCATGAGTCAAGAGAGTCTCTCTTTCCTGCAGGGAGAGTACATGAAAGTATTACACCTCAATTACACCTAGAACACATCTAGAAGGGTGTTTTGAAATTAACAGTGTAGTCCAGAGTGCTATTGGTGCTCGCAGCAGCGCAAGTAATCGCCAGCAATTTCCATTAAACGCTCGTATGCACTTGTTCTTAACTCAGGGAATCGTAACAGACACGGGGGCAATGGAAGACCATCTTTATAGGCACGTACTTTGTCCGACCATATGCTCTTCGAATTCACCATGTTCGTGCTGGGAGACCAGGACCTGGAGTGATCGAACCTTGCTACCGGCTGGGCTGTAAAGGGTTCTCCCTTTACGATTAAAGATGCAATGCCCTGCGCAATAGTCCCATAGGACGCAGCAGCCTGTACGGTATAGTAACAGGCACCTTGCATGCATGGCACATAGAGGAGGAAACGTGGTGGCCATACGTCCGCGTGGGACAATGTCCTGTGGTGTGGCGTTTCAATTTCTACATGACGAATCTTCCAGGGTTCCTGCCCTTGGAATTATTATAAGGCAATGGTACGTCCCGCAAAGTTTCTCTTTTTGAAAAACCTGTTTCGTCATGTCGACGACGTCTTCTGCGTTGTTTTGCACAAATGGTGCATTAGCCTTTTTGTGGCAGCCAGATATTGTACGACAGTTGAGCTGTCATTGAGCAACGCTCGCATTCACGCTGCGGGAAATGTTTGGTATGGACGTCAAAGGTGTGATCTGTGCATAGATAACGACATCAAGGAAAGGGAAATGTCAGTGTTATGCAACAGGCAATAAAATGCGACAGCCGGGGCAAACATACGGAGCACGCCGCAATAGGCTATGGCTCGAGTTTTACCATCACTGCCAGGCTCGTCACCGTCATTCAGTATGTTACGTCACCTTTGGTGGAACGTGCTTTTCCTGAGAATCTGAAGCGTCGAAATATTCAATGCGATGCTTGCTCCATCTAATAGCGAATATCTGTTATGTTGTAATATAACGGAGCATGAAGAGATGACGGCGTAAGACTGTCTGGAAAATATTTTCGAAGAGCGAACGAAGCGCTCCATCAGCTGCATTCATATGAGGTCTTTGAACAGCGCGTAATAATCTTGGATTATTAGACATTAGAGATGGGTAGCATGGGACGTAATTTTCTACTTACTCTAGCTACAGGATAGGCTGGGCATACGTGACAGTGAATCGAAAAATCGGTGAATAAATGAACTGAATAATTGAATGATGAATAAGTAATTGCTTCATGTAAAGCAGCATATTTTTGTCTGCATTAAAGCACATCTTGGAGGAGCGAGTAGTGCTTGCGGCGTAGAAGACAACGTTGTTTCATAAATGCGCCCAGCGTTAAAGCGTTTCTGCTCGCTTTGAACTAACTACTCGGGGAGCAGTCTGACACAATTGCAAGCATTGCCGCTTCAGGCGTATCGGAATCCGTTTACGCAGGCGGGTGCTCCAGTGAGCTTTTAACCGGCCTAAACGGAAGAACTGCAACCTACCGAAGCTTCGTTTGCAAAACAGCCCCGAAGAACTTCCTGAGAAGAGTGCATATACGTATAGTAATTAAGAGCCGTCTTGGAAGATCCTTTATGATATTTGATGCCTACCTAATATTCTGTAGATTCAATCGAGTTTGGAAGAGCTCTTTTGGATGAACGACAGGAAACTGAAAAAAAAAAGAAGAAGAAAAGGCTTTTATTTCTATTATTATTATTCTTTTTGTGTGTACTGTACTGAAAAAAAATTGATGGTCAATATATCATATCAATTCACTCGTGTCCGTATCGCCTGGAAATGCTTTCATCTCAAGCTATAGCTGACAATCTATCACTTTGGCCACACCGAAGTGCTCCATCAGTGTCTCAACTCGGAGAACCCCATCGCCTCGACGACTTGTCAACAAGCCCCGTCCCACCAGGCAAGGCGTCAGCTACGGTTCTCACTTTATCTAGAAACTCAAACAGATCATAGTCAAAATAGAGTGCGGAGTTTCTCGCGTATGGTGACTAGAAAAGGCGAATATAGATGATATATGGCGAATATAGAAGGTTATAAGGCGAATATAGAATGCCTATAGATGTACTTCTAAGGAGGCAATATTATCACTGCTCGAACGGCCTCACCAACGGCCACTCGAAATTGACTTTTTTTCACCACAAGGACAAGAGCCGGTGGGGATGCAAGTTCACGGGTTCGGCCAGTGCAAGGGGAATGTTTGTTTTTTTCTTTCTTTCTTTCTTTCTTCCTTTTCGTTTTAGAAACGTCGTTGCGCGCAGATTACTATATTCCAGACTTCGCTCCTCCTCCACAGAAGCTGTTGAAATAGTCAAAACTCGAAACTGCACTTAGCCTTATTTTCCTTGCTAGGGTCAAGTGAAAACGCATGAAGCATATATGCCAGAAGAAAAATGTAGTACTTCCGATAGTCTTCCACGGGCTGCCTTGAGCTATCATCCGATGCTGGAGGATAACTTTCACATTCTTCCAGGTGATAACCTCAAATCAAATATATATATACATATATACATACAATTGTTGTGTACGCCGAACAATTCGATATATATCACGAAGAACGGTCAGGAAGCAAGCCAGTTGGTGTTGACGACAGTCCATGATAAACCCTAACGTTGGGCAACAGAGACTTTGAGACTGACGTTTTTGGGGCTTTGAGGTTTCCGTTGTGCCGTTTATCTCTCCTCCAATCTCAGGGTTTATCATCGATTTATATTCGATTGTACTGTGTCTGGACTGTCGTCATGCTCAGAATAACCTATTACCACTGGCACCCTTTTTTCACCCATCTTTGCAGTGAGAAAAAGGAGGAACGATGTTTTGTCGGCACGTTTCGCTCAATTAATCCATATAAGAAAAAAAAAAGTGTCAGAACATTTCTCTACTTTAAGAATACAAATTGCGCTCCAGTCTTTTGGAACAAGAAATCTTCCGGACGCGTTAACTCAACAGACCTGGCAAGGGGGGAGAGAGAGAAAAATTAAACCTCAGTGATTCTGTTTCTGAGATCCTTTCAAGGCAAGGCCTCTTTCTGGAAATGCTTGGAGCGCCTACAAAAGGAAAGAAGCCTTGTGTGCATAGGTGAGAGAAAAAGGAGAACTTAGAAGCTGCATTTCGATGGCTTCCGGAGTGCCGGGAAACTGCCGAACAATAGCAACCTCTGATGGGCTTCCCGCGTTGTGTGTGCAATCGCTCTCCTACTCTGAACGCGAGAGTGAGTGGCCGTCCTCACTGGCGCGTGTTCTGTGGTTTGCTCCAATTTCCTGTGGGTGTCACGTTTATGAGGCT
Organism: Ornithodoros moubata; assembly: GCA_029532675.1. Taxonomy (NCBI): domain Eukaryota; kingdom Metazoa; phylum Arthropoda; class Arachnida; order Ixodida; family Argasidae; genus Ornithodoros; species Ornithodoros moubata. The sequence goes on along the minus strand of JARGYV010081383.1, from coordinate 860 downwards.
TTATCTGCTTTGCATACGACGTGTGTGCCTTTCAGACGTCAGGTAAACATCTCTAAAAAGAAAATCCAGGCGTTACGTTTACTATGAAAAATGCAAACCCTTTTCCCAGAAACCGCACCCTTTAGTCCTGTGGAGCTAAGCGGCTTCAGTACTGCAGCTCACGTACTAATTTTATTGCCCGTCTGGTCGGTTGAACACGAACAACGCTATTCCGACAATGTTGCATTAGGTTTTTCATTTTGTCCGCAGAAAGCTGCACCATTGCTGCACATGACTGGATGTTACGCATCCAGCATGCACATGGGCAGCGCCGTCGTGGCTGACATTCATAGTTTCTTATGAAATGTACCTCGCATACTACGGAAAGAGAAAGGCTTCGAACACGCCTGCTCAGAGTAAACAAAACGCCCTTTACACTGGGAGCGCTTTTTGGGACTTTACACCAGCACTGCTGAACATCGACAGGCACTTCGGCACCTCATAAAATTCGTCACTAACACAGGACTACTTGGTTCCCTGTAGACAGCCAAGGCCCACCGAGTTGAAAGGAAGCCCTGAACATACTTAATTTAACCATCATTTACTCAATTCGCACACCGCGGTAATCAGGTAGAGTACCGCACCAGGAGTGGTGAATCTCTCCACATCATAATGGGGAAGGGGAAGGTTAAAAAAGAAAAATATGAGGAGGGTGGCTGCACGGAATAGTTCGCCGGCTACCTCAAACCGCCATTAGGAGACAACGACCACCGTACACATCACAGTGATCAGGTAGGCGTCATCACTAGTACTGGTCTGCCATGCCTGAGCATCGAAGAAAAGTGACCAGACTGTCAAAAACAAGATCTCTTCTTTCCGGG
>JARGYV010081373.1:0-12330 GCA_029532675.1 Ornithodoros moubata | reverse complement strand
AAAGAAAAAAATAGACGTTTTTCGAGTGGACATTGCGGCTGACCCAGTAGGCCGATTTCGATTCTGAAGAAAGCAATAACCTCAGGGAAGCAACAAATGTTACATTGGAGCCATCCCGCTATCGTTCATAATTAAAATGTTAATTAGTGAAAATTAATTAAGACATCGTTAATGGAGGCCGCCTGGTGCCTCAAAGAACGAGCCCTCTTGCATAGAGCATATCACCGTTGATTGCATTTAAAAATAATAATTACCCGATTTATAAAAAATCTGTTCACACTTAGCGTGGACACCCTGTATATATATGTATACTGTATATAATCGTTCAGTAATTGATCGATGGAGTGCTGAGGAATACATGTCTCTCACGGGTATGGTTGAAAACAGCGCTGAAAAGAGTACCCGTGCTCATGTGGTGCATGGAATGAAAGTATCTACATAGAAGCAGAGCCAACAGCGGTCACAAAAAAACGAATTTAGGCGTATGTCTATATTTGTTCCGATTCACGTTCGTGAGGATTGCTTCGTTCGATTCGATCTTCTGTCTTCAAAGCCTTAGTAAATACACTTCCCGGACTTCGGCTAGTTCCTGGCCTCAATATGCCCTCGGCCCTGCATCAAGGAACTAATCTTTGCAGGTCCTCACTTAAGGTGAGGGCTCATCGGCCTGGGCAAAGCGGACCAGACGGTGTACGATTCACTTTTGTTTTAAACCCGAGTTTCTGACTCAAGTATTGCCTTAGATGTCAAGACTGTCGGAAAGCCGGTCATTTCACTCATTCCAGCTAAGGAACTGCCAAACTCAATTTGTGGCGTCCAAACTGTGGTGCAGTTCGCAATCATTTTTGCTCATATGGCATCCATTGAGCGTAGGCTAATTGCACCAGCTGAACCACAGTATAAACATCCTCCCAGCGCAGAGAGCTCAGCAGGATATTTTGTAATACATTACTCATAATGAATGTTTCCGTTTCGTGTCACGGCACGGAAGGGCATTAGGACCTCCGGACTATACAACGCCAAGCGATCTTTCCCAGAATCTACAAAGTTCCAAACATGCTGCCACGTATCGTACCCGCAACCCAATTAATGCAGCCACTACGGCTTTCCGAGCTGCAACCCCATATCGCTGCATAATTAAGTTACTCCAAATCCTCGCTAGACTATGCAGACTCTCAAGTATTTGCGGGGCTATCTTCTCGCCCCCGTGTGTGACTGTCGGTAGCCGCCAAGAGCATCTGACAATGGCAACATGCTAAAACGAGTTTGTTCCATCTCTCCTGTACAGCAGCCTAAGCGAACTGTAAGGGTTCCGTGGCATACTGCAGGTGACATTCATTGCATTGCAAACTAAGCGTTTTGTATTACTTTTCGAGTGGAAGTTGGAACTTTGGCTATATTTACTTAGTGATTGTCACTACCATGACAGAAGTCAGGCAGGAGCGTTGTCACCAGCGGAAAGTTTGAGACAAACCCAAGGACTGATATATTGATATATGTTCGGAGGATGCCAATAGATGGCTTCGTCAAAACTTTCTTTCTTAAGATACATTCTGGAACCCTCCTCCTGAAAGCGTGGGTGCGACAACCTGCATTTTGGGTACCGTGTAGAGCGGCACAGTTGGACTTATCACTGCCACGTATGTCGCGAGGAAGAAACTGTGGATCACGCTTTCGTAGGACGCTGTGATGCAATTTTTTTTTCTATGTACCTTCCGGCACATATTTAGAAAACAACTTAACTTGAACCCGAGGTCGATCCACTTTGTTCTTTTATATCGAGATGACGAATACACTGAGATTTACTCATCGTCCTCGGTCTCCACTCGCTGTGGACGGCCAAGAGCTTACGCGTAGAAAATGCACGGCCAGTTTCTGCATGGCACATATTGCTCTCCAAATGCTCAGTGGATGGCGGAGCGTACATGACGACGCCTGGCTGAAAATCATTCATGTGTTGTCAAATCAATCGAGTCCTCATTATACTGGTTGCATGCATTAACATTTTTCATCTACACTTGTACATAGCAATACACGTTTCTGATAACGTACTTGTATTACGCGTAAGTGAATAGCATAGGGAAAGTGCTCTTATAAATTCCATAATTTTATGAATTCTATATATGCATGTATGTATGTTTAATTTATATATTTGATCTGTGAATACTACGCCATATGTATCTTTTAAATAAAATATAATTACCAGTACAAAAAGAAAAAAAAAAAAACAGAATGACAGCGGAGATGTTGAGTGGGCTAAGCGCTCTCTCCCTGGTTGTTGCCAGGCACATACAAAAGACGATCGCGCGATCGAATCGGCGGCTGGGCTATAATTGTTTTTCCTGGGCTTTCCTCTTACGATTTGAGGTGCATACTGCCACAGTTCCCTGCGGCCTTATCTGAGTAGGCTGACATCACTCTAGCATAACATCGAACCAGCACATACAGAGTACCGTTGTCTCTTATATGCAGACTATAACAGATCATTCCTTCTTTGTATTCGAGCCTTGTCACTAGAGCACGCATCTTCAGGCCAAATGCCCATTTCTCCTATGAGGTCTTATCTTATATATGAGCACGAATGGCTGGCGGACATTTTAGGCGTACTTTAATTGTGGGTTTCAACGCCTATTTCCACGTAACTCATCGTTTGGTGCCCAAATGTCTTAATATTTGGAGCATAAAAGGGCCTTTCTTCGTCTGTATTTTCGGTTTTGTATTACTTTTTTCGCTCTGTTTCAGCTGGCAGCCATCACGAACTCGAGTTGGCGGTGCCAGGCGTATCTTACGCTTAGCCAATGAGGCGATGGTCCACGATAGTGCTCGGTCACTCAAGTATCATGAGTGCATGAAGTAGGTATCAATTAACAGGGGAGTCGGCAGGTAGCTACATTATAGCAGTGCAGTGCTGGTAAGGTGGTGAGGGAGAAGTAGCCTAGTGGTGGCGGTGCCTCGTACAGAGCCATTGGTGGTGATCTGTTGAGGTCCTGCGTTCCCACAGACTTGAGCAAAGTGACGGCTTGTTTACAGTTGATTCCGGTTAACGTTTTCCTTTCTTCTTCCTTTCCTTTGCCCATGTTACGAGACGGAAACGCTCACCATTCACGTAAGGCCGAACAATCGCGGAAAAATTTATTTTTATTCAGGGTAGAGTGGCGTACGTTTTCGTGCAATGATGCCAAAGAGGACGACGCGGAAACGTGTGGGGCTGTTGACAATAAAACGGGTAGAACACCAGCAAGCTGGTAGTTAGCCATGATGAGAAACGCTGAAGAACGCGGAAATTAAAAGGACGACACGATACACAGGCACATAGTCATGGTACATGAGCTTATTGCTGAAAGCCTCCTCTCTTTTGAAGTCGCCACCATATACAAAATATATATATGCGCAATCTGCACAAGGAAGAAGCACAGCCACTGCTGGTTACTTCACCTTACTTACCTTATTATCGGCGCACCGCCATATTGTGACTTCCCACCGACTCTCCAGTCATTTGGGTCATAATTGGCTGTCATTATTGAGTACCTGAACATGATCCTGGCCTATCGCCTTATTGGCTAAGCGCCATACGCCTTCATCTGCTCTGGACAACAATAAAATTATTGCAGTACGTATATCTAAATATGAACAATCGCAATTTGCTCATTGCGATGTATAAGCGAGCGGTTGGTTGGGCTTTAATGATTATTAGATTTTCATCTTACTGTCAGCTGCAGGATCACCTCTGTTTCTCTTACACACAGTACAGTATATACCGCGTAATAGGATACAGAATATACCCGTAATGAGATACAACAGCGAAAATCAAGGCTTCATGATGAACCTCGATTGTATATCGGTACTCATTGTTCTAACAACGGCATTTTGAGCAATTCAGTTTCAACATCGCAGTCATCGCCACAGCAGCAAATTTTCATACATGCAGTATCACTGTACGAGAGACATGTCACACGTAAGTAGGTCATCCAACATGAAAAATGCATGACGTGATAGTCAAGCGTAGAACAGCATATCATTCGCTGCAGACGGCATGTGCCTACATCAACAGCAGAAGTAGTCTCTCTTGCAGATTACAAAGGAGGAAAAATTCAAAACGGGTTCGGGATTCTGTGCAGACTACGCAGTGCCAAATATCTCCCCTGTTGCTGCAATAAAGTGTTCGCATATTCTGACTTCATGCAAATTACCATGACATAAATTGTCGTCAAACTGTATGGAGACGGGCGAGTCTCAACGGTCGTATTCATTTCTTCACTCTGATATGGGGTAAATACGCATACCATATATATAGATGTGTGTGTGCGCGTGTGTGTTTTCTCTGTAATCATGACATTGCTTGTCGTATAGCGAGGCTAACCGGGCTAGACGAGCAGTCCAGAACACTCCTCCCTTTGCGTCCCGCTTCCTTTGAGATACCCAGGCCGGCAGTATACAAATGAATCGTTCTCCCTTTTTTCAGAATTGGCGACAGGATGAGAAGCTTGACGAATTATGTTCACCGCGGAATAAGACCAGCGCGACAGCCTTCCTAAGATAAATCACCTCCGCGGTACGATACGTCTGTCGTAAATCTGTAGGGCCCGTCTGGATTAAACGATCCTAAAGTTTTTATTGGAGAATAAAATTTGCTTTAATAAATCCAGGAGACATCAAGAATTATAGCTTTTCGCCTCGTGTGAACTTAATGTGTGCAGCATTTATTCTTATTATTCTCTTTTTCTCCGAATTGGGGCAAAGTTGGGGCAGTGATTGAGGCGACGATGCTGCATAAGTGGTTGTTTATGCTGTGTTTAGTTCATACATCAAAGCCCTCGTCGCTGGAAAACTTAGCGATTTATGATGTCTACATCACCAACACCTCATTGAATATTTATGGGGGCATGTTGTGTCAAGTGCACCAAATATTAGACGTTTATTTGCTTTTGCAGCATAGCGCACACTCATGCAAATGCGTCACCGTTACTGTGAGATGTGAATGAGCGTAGGAGTCGAGATACTTACTCAACGTCGTATAAAAGTCAAGGAGACGCGTGCATGATGGCCTCTTCCGTTTCTCGACGCAGAGATATTGTGAATACAAAAGTGTCCAAACATACTTCGAAAGAAGCTAGTTGTTCGTTTTCCTACTGAGGTTCCTCGCAGATAGTAATAACCGAGCAAAAAGAAAAAGAAAGCTGAGCGACATGGCATTGAAGTTATTTCACTGAACGCACGTAATGATTTGCGTTTTCTGTTCTTATCAGTTTAGAGGTCACGAGTTGCTTCAAATACGTGTTTTTTGGACGGAATTCTACATCAGGCAGAGAATCGACTGCAGAACTGATCAGAAAACTTTTTTTCTTGTCTTGATGATTTGCGCAATGCTCCTCATGCTTCCAAAAGTGTAATAAGCAAGTACATCAAGTGCAAACTCAGTCAAGCGTACAAATATATTATCCACGCGCTTTAATATATCGAACGAAAGTACCCCGTTCTTCGCAGAGGAGCTTTGACGTCACGAGAACGCAAGCTTACCACAAAAATGGAAAAAAGAAGATGAAAAGAAAGCGTTAGAAAACGAACTGAGTCAATTTTCAAGAAAAAAAAAAAAGAAAAGCCGAAAAGAAGTCCGTCCTCTCCATGCTCAAACCCAGGCTCTTCAATCTTGCGATTCTAAGCTACCGGACTTCTCATCAGGAGCTTCTATCACGCCCGCAGTCAGCTTTTCTTTTGGATTCTCTTCAGCAGCTGACACCCACTAAATCGCATCATTCATGAATATACATACACTGCCGATTAGGCAACCACCACACAATGCTCCGCTTAGGATGTACTTCTAGCTCACGGATAGCGAACTTCCCTCTATGGAGTTCAAAACCAGCGTGACCAGCCTCTTCTAAATATATCAGCAAGCCTTTTCAAAACTCGAGGACATAGTGCACTTCTTTGAAAGTAGTTTTCCATTACGTCGTCCTCTTATGAAGAAGGAACAGCAAACTAGCCAGCATACGCGTGGAAAGGAGCCCTCTCCGAGATCCATGCCACTATTCACAGTAACCAAGTCTCCCGCGAGGACTGCATTAGTGTGCCGTAGGGAAATAGCGTGGGGGGAGATTTTCAAAGCAAGCTGAGCTAGTTCGAGTCAACAGAAGCCCTCCTTGAAAATGCAAATATAGGCGTGCTTCGAACGACCTTGCAATCGAGATATATATTGATCGACGCCTAAAGAAGGTGTTGGCGAGCAATTTGTTTGCATGAAGGGCCATCACGCTCTGCCAACCGATGCTACATGCACTGGCATTATACCGTAGCAACGGTGGAGGCAACAGGGCTCGCTTCTCGAGTGCTCCCCACTTCAAGTGAAAACGCTGCTCGCATCCCCAAGGTAATGACGTAGATGAGGAAGTTCTCAATGAGAGATCAGTGCTGTGTACCTTGCGGAAATTGTGAATGCGCCTTGATTGCTGGGCGAGGCCTCTCAGGGTACACTGTGTGGAAGAAGCTCGTAAAACGTGATAGTTTCTGTGAGGTGTATCTATTGTGATAAAAAAAATGGATACCCGACCCTTAAGAATTTTCGACTGCGTAATTGCGAAAGAACTACACTTGTGTGGAAGTTACTATGCTTTCTAATAAAACGTGATAAGTGCAGACAGTGCCGTATAATAGATTCATGACACAACTTACGAGACAACAAAGAGTGAAAGTACAAATACCTGTGTTGGTATTGTTCCTTTTGATGGTCTCGTTCTAGCACAAGTGTGTTGTGTTATGGATAACCCTAATGAGGACGCTAACTCGACAGCATCCTCAGAACGTTGCGATCTGCCTCAAAAGCTGTGTTTATGTATACCCTCGGGAGACGGCAACATATGACAGTAAAAAATATCCAATGCTGATGGGCTGGGATGATACGCTGCAGTGTATAACATGACTGCTATAGAACCCTATTAATTTCTCCTTCAATGCACCATTGATGCTTCGAGTATACAGGCCACTTTTATCTATCCAGTCATTAAATATTGGAATGTTCACAAGATACAAATTCTTCAGCGCTCTTTGCTCGTCCTCCCAACGACCCCATCAAATGTGTGTATTGTGATCAAATAAGAGAAGAAAAAAGAAAATGCAAATCTATATATAATGCATCCTATGTGTGCCTGATGGACATAAAAACCCGTGTTGCTATACCATATCCATATCCAGGGTGGTTCAGTTGTCATTCAAAAAACGCGCTTCTCTCATAAATTACGCATTATGCGTGGCCTGCTATTTATGGCGCGGGGCAAAAGGAAAGCTATCTGCGCTGTGCATGTGGACGGCTGAAATGCGAATATGGCTATAAAATAGCTCAAGGGGCATCAAGATGGAAACTAGTGCGTAATGGCCATCTCCCGTCTTGTAATGGACTTATGGTCTCAGCTACGTTCTTCCACTTTAAACCTAAAACATGTGCTTCGCGGAGGAAAACCAAATGTGCCCATTTCTAGCAATTCACTCATGTGCATGCTTTGGTTCCCCTCCTGTACGAGTGTGTTGGAGGTTGCTTGATTTTTGCCTTGCGGCTATATCCGGCATCGAGAGACTCATGCGGTGACCCAAACAGCCCTGCACAGGATGAAAAAATTTGACTTGTACGATATTCTAACAAACAATGAGGGCAAACAGTAGCATAGATGTCGTTCAAACATATATGTCTTACATGACCTGGTTGACGTTCTATGCCACAGACTGGGCATCTATTCAAGGACTGGTAAATTCGCTTAGTAACTCTCTAAACGGAGCTTTCGAACAAAAAAAATATAAGATTGCAGATGCGTAGCCTCCTACTTGTTAAACCTTATCCATTCGGCAAGAACTCCCGAATTAGCATGTGCTTCAACTTACCTAGTTCTTTCTTTTTAATATGTACAAAAGTGATCGGGAGAGAAGCTGCTTTTACTCTAACCCAATATCGTAGCCTCCGCCAAACAGATAACAGCCCAATCACGTGACACGTTGACGCAGTCGTGGATAGGTGGATGGCTGAATGAATGTATTCCTTCTGTGCATCTCCATCTTACTTGGTCGGGATATTTCAGCCTTCGATTGTGGCAGTAATTTTGGCAGCGTTTACCTGCAGGATAAGGTTTCACTAGGGTGGACTAGTAAACAGATTTTAGTTAATTATTTACCGGGTACGTACGTGCGTACTTTCGCTACATTCCTTTCTTCCTCGTACCTCGTACACAGCGAGACTTTTCGACCTCGAAGAAACCGAGCAGTGCTTGGAGGGGGATGGAATCTGACACCAAGATGCTGTTATGTTCAAATTTATATTCCTTCGTTAATCGGGCTTCTATACAACGGTCTGTTCTTTAAAGAAACGGAGCAATGCTCGGCGGGGTTGAAGGTTATAACCCGAGCCCTGGGTGGTATTGGAAGCAGCCTCCTCGTACGGCGAACAGCAACGGACGTGACGTCGAAGGCGTTGTGTCCGAAAAGCGAGAGGCGTCCAGTTCATTTGTCTTTCGTGAGGACCACAGTAAATAAACGTTTGTTTCGTCCAGACCCAGCTGGCCTTCGCCTCTCTGCTTCGACATCGCTACCAAACCCTGTGCAATAGTCAACTGGAACACCGCATAACGCAAATGTCTGCATAGCAACGTATCGCATGTACCTTCCTGATTAGCTAAAAAAAAGAAAAAAAAAAGAAAATTTAGGAGGATTTATTTTTGGTCACCGGGTATACCCAATAGGTCTAGACTTTTGCAACGAAGGAATCCTGACCTTACAGATCTCAGGCCTAGGTCTATGAACTCTGAAGGACATGAACGACCAAGGACACGCACGCAGACTGTTCTACTAGTGGGCTAAGTCTAGGTCTACACATTAAGTGGTGAAGCAATAAGATGAAGCAATGTGAGGTACAAAGTAAAATGTTGACTGGAATCCAGAAAATATCAAAATGCGGGCTTTAGAAACATGTCTTTTCAGCATATAGACTACGCAATAACATTTTACGACGGCACGGAGGGCGCGGAGTGGGGCAACACAATTGTGAGAGAAAAGGTCACGAACTTTGATAACCTGTTATAATCCATGTAAACCTTAGACCGATGGATGTGGTTAAATCTGTGGCGGTTAAGTCCTCCTACTGCCAGCTCAATTTAATTATTTTACAAACATCAACTGGACACTAACGCAAACATCCTCTTTTGTGAAGCGGGAAGTACGAAAACAAGTGATCATCAGTAAGGCAACACGTCTGAGAAACTCGACTTATTTAAATAAACTGGCGACGGCCTCTGGCATCTAGTATCCCACTCCAGCATATCAACGTCGCTGCTGGGCTTCCCTGTGAAAAATGATGGCGCAGGAAAAAGAAGAACTAGAGAAGTCAACGTGCCGTAGTACACGGCTATCGGACCTCCAATGGCCGTGTCCCTGTAGGACCATCCATCAAGATCACTTCTGTGTCTGGCACATCTCCAGCATCCTCCGAAAACCCTGCTATAAGCCACCTTAACACTCGCAGCCCTTCCTGTGATGCCGACGAAGGTAGAAGGGTTAAGCACATATTACATGGTCAGACACGATACTGGCTCTCGAACGGGTAAACACACGATAAGAATTTTTTTTTTTTTTTTTTTTTTGTACCGGCATCATGTTTTCTGTAACTGCTCTTCTAGGATTAATGTGTCACAGAGATTGGACACACAGCGTGTCGTTGTTTCGTGTTTACTTAGCAGTGCGCTTTCTAAAACAACGCAGACGTCTGTGCACTATAACAGCAATTTGAGTTTGAAGCAGGCAACGTGGACACACGCAGCACTTTTTACGTGCCAAATAATTACATCATTAAGAAAAATACCTGTTTTAGTGTTCTATGTTGTTGTTGCCGTTCCCTTTTATTTCTTTTTTTTTTTTTTATGCAGCACAATCAGTTTCAGCACAAGAAGATCGGAATAATGTCGTAAACTGTGTCCACACCTCCAGTGTTTGCTGCAAAGACAAAAGAGGGCGGACATAATGTTCAAGTGGATACATGACCAATTTATAATCGCTGCCAGCATCATAAGCACTCGCCTTGTCCCATACAGGGCTCGGGCGCTGAAGCTTGGAGGCGACGCACGTAAGCGCTCACGGCGATTGGAACCGTTACATTTTCCGTTTTCTCCCTCTCTCTTTTTCTGCACGTGACCTTAAGAGGCTGGATCACTTCATGAAGGCTTCAGCCCACTATTTATTTTGCGCTAAACAACATACACGGTACTTTTCCGTTTATGGAAGAAATATGGTATAGAATTGTTTAGTGCCCAAGGCCGACGCTCCAGTACGAATCCCTGGAAAGTGGCAAACCGGTGTCTTCGTCATATAGCCGCTTCTTGTTCCACTGAACCTGTCTATCCTCCCTTCTGTTGACGTAGCTCTAACGTCCCATTGAAAAGAGCCACAGCAAGAAATACTGCTTCCTGAGCAGAATTGGACGTCCCTGGCTGGTCTGACCGTTTCTTCCTCATTTTATGGCATCCACCGCACAACGTGAGCAGAGGGTAGTAGAGCTATCTTGCAAATAAATGATCCAGCCAGCCAGAAATCTTAATATAAAACCGCTGGGGTCAAAAACTTCGCTCTAGTTTTGTGTGCGCAAAACAAGGTATGCATACGTCATGTGTCATGCATATGGCGTGCTAAGTGTCCCAAAGTCGACCACGGTTTGGAAGCGGTCAGTAGAGAACGTGATATCAATCTGAATGGTGGTTGGGTTTTCACAACATTGTGTGGAGAGTTGTGTGCTCACAGCTCACAGACCGGTCAGGGATACGATACGTGCCCAAAGTGAGCAGACAAATATCACTCGCCAGAGTCTTGCCAAAATAATTTTAAATATATAAACTGTCACTGTGAGCATCCTGTTTACTCCAGGTCATGCCCTCGCTTCCAAGAAGATAAAAAAAAAATCTAAAAATAAGATCAGAGCAGGGCATTTTTGACAGATACCAGCATTTCTTGTATCATTTCCATCCCTACTTTCAAATCTCCCGTAAAACACCTTAGGGCCACAGATCAATTTGTTTTGTCATTGTCCACCTGGCGTAACCTTGCCAGTGCGTCGCAGGCACTGAAGAATTGACATCGTGGAAAATGGAACCCCTCCACCAGAAATTACCTATAAAAGAAGCATATCGGCGGTACAGAAAAGATTTTATTCTTCTCCACACCCTGGAGCCTGTGGTGGTCTGTGCAGCCAGCAGGCAAGAGTATAGCAGGCAAGTATAGCAGCCAGCAGGCAAGAGAGCATATGTATTCAGTTATAAGAAGACACGAGATGACTAACATCTGTGGAAGTGCTCGCTGCCGAAAAGGGATAGAACCAAGATACATCCCGAACATGTTTTTTTGTTACAACCCGAGGCCAGCAAGTTTTAAGAGAAAGAGAAAAAGCCGAAGTGTAGAAACAAGCCGAGGGTATAAAACCAAGGGAAAAGGAAGAACAGGCGTAGTCGTAGGGGGATGTAGCAGTTGGACGGAGCCAGGAACAACACTAAAAGAAACACCAACCTACTATCATTTTACTTGAAGTCAAGTAAAGTGATTGTGAGTCCACTCATTTGGACCCTTTATCGCAGGTGTAACTGCAAGGTATTTCGAACTGCAGCTGCCACCATCCAATCATCAGCTAGGATTTTTCATTGTTTACGATACCAACATGTTCTTGTTTATCTTATCAGTCAACAGTCGTAATTGTTATTAATTGTTAGGTTGTTTGTGGCGACTGTAGTGATTGTGTGCCGGAATCAGCTGTAAATTATATTATCGTTGTGGAAAGCACTCAGCCTTTTTGTCTCAATGTGCGATGCCCGCCAGGCGTGTGCCGTTGACATAGAGCAACCCATCCACTTTCTTCCCTTGTGTCGCACTGCTGTTACAGCAATCCCAGTGAGGCTGATGCGAGACTGAAATCATACCTGTTTCCCCAGTGCTGGCGAACGCTAATTTTGACGAAGGTCGTTGCCATCGGGCTTCTGCGTGGTGTGGGATAAATTTCCCTACTCTTTTGGCTGCTCCCAACTTTTTATCCTTTCTTTTCCCTGTGACTGCATCTAATATAAGGCAACAAAGGCCCACTGAATTTCTAAAAAAAGGCACTTTCTCTGAAGTGATGCGCAGGGAAGGGGCACCACTCGCAGTATCCCTTTTTTCCCAGATACCTGGGCCTCCACTCCCCAACAAGAAGACAGGATCACGAAAATCTTTTCTCAGACAGGACGACCGGCAGTGCAAATGAGAGAGCCATAACCTCGGTAGAGGTTGTTGGCCCCTTTCAGTTTGGAAAGGGGCTGCGAGCAGCCAGTTTGAAACTAT
>JARGYV010081358.1:0-26856 GCA_029532675.1 Ornithodoros moubata | reverse complement strand
ATCCACTGGAAGACGAAGGTGTGACCGCGCTCTTCCAGCGTTTTCAGGAGAGTCAATACGCGAACCACTATGGGCGCAAGTGATCCACGAATGCCTATGTTTGCCATGCACTGGAGCGCTCCCTTGGAGTCGGCGTAAACGACCCAGTGCCGTGATGTGCAACTCGACGCATACTGTAAAAACAGCAGCACTCCGTAAAGTTCGGAGGATGTCGACGAGGTGTGATGGGACAGCCGACACCCACGTGACACTGACTCCGACGAAGCTGGGACACATTGCTCTAATACACGTTATGAAACTTCGAAATGGTCACGAAATTTTAAACACAATTTTGTCAGGAATTTCCTCATGTCACGGACTAAGACAGCCAGGACACCAACTTCTTGCCATTGATCGCATGCAGCCGTAGATATATTTCGGGTGATAAACTCGTAGATAAATCCCAGAACGCAGAGCGCCGCGATGGAACTTCAGGAAGTTAATTGCCCGAAGGGAACGATAAGAGTTCGAACTGCAGATTTCTCTCCCCCCCCCCCTTTGTTCATAGAGTGCAAGCCCCAGTGAAGCTAGATAAAAACGAATATTACAGGGAAGGACAAGGCCGTCTTTTTTCCTCAGAGATAAGGGAAACTGAAATCATTTGTATTGGAAGCGATTGAACGCAGGCACGAACTCGCCGTCTGCCACAAATGTACAAAATGCAAGTAAACTGGTGTAACTTGTTGACGAGAGACATGCGCCATGAGCCGGAAAAAAAAAAAAAAGTGACAGACACCACGAACTACATCCGGATTGATCCGGTAACACGCAGTAAACTTTGTTGGAGAACTGTCGTCATTTTCGTGTAGACTTCCACGAGCACTGCAACAGGATCGGTGCAATATGCGAATGCGCTGTCTATCACACTGTGCGAGAAACTGCGTTATCGTGCTAGAAAGTGTCATTTCCTATCTTCCCCCGAGTTTGATAGCGATATACTGTTTCACTTTTTATCTGTTTCGTCTTCTTTCTTTCCCTTTTTTTTTTTTTTTTTTGTTGTTGATTGTCTAAATGGCATAAACCGAATGTCTGGACCTAGTAACTTGTGGAAATCGTTAGAGGATCCCATGTGTGACCAATTTTGTGGAACTAAGAGGGCAAGAATTAGTGATCCCTGCTGCAAAAAACACCCAGAGAAGCCCCATACAAATGTAAAACGGGGCGTAGGATGGAGCAGATCGGACCACGACTGGACTACCCCAGGAGTACACCGACTCATTTTGTTCCTCATACGAATCGCAATAGATGACAGAGATCTTCAAAAGTTTCACCTACCAAATTTTCAAATTTCCAAAAAGCGACATTCACAGAATATTCTGTGCCAGTCAGTGGGTATTTTTTTACTCCATGCTTTCTCCTTATGTCTTTCGTTCGACCAGTAATACCTGCACAGTTCTGGCACGGTGCACAAGTTCGGTTTTTGATCCTGCGAACTAGTCTACGTAACGTACCAGAGCATCCTCGACTGCAACTCGCTGCAAAACCGCAGCCCCACTGGGGTTCGTACCACAAGACGTCGTGAAGATACTAAATTTAATGAAATTTAGAGACTGTTGGACATTCCGCAAGCCATCAGGCAAGAGAGATTCAGGGACCACTCGCTCTACTATCCTTACAGCCCTGGTATGCGCATGTTCAAATATGCAGCAGATCTTCTATTACCAGTCCACACGGAAACATAACGACATTTTTTTAATGTTTGTACGCTCAGTGCACGGAAAGGACTAATGGAAATCTCACTGTCGCGAAAGTATTGCGTCTTACGTGTTTAGGGGCGCGAATGCTAGATTTTTTCGAATACGAATAGTTTGTTTGTATGTTGAAACTCCTTTGTTTTGAACTAACGAATGAAAGATGTCTTACAGTACAATCAGCTAGGTACGTAAAATTATATGATATACAGCACTCACACAAAGTGAACAGAGTTCAAATTATAAGTTCTGTTCTCCAGGAGAGCTATACTTGCTGTATGCACATATTGTGGCGCAGAAGCTGCTTACGTCGTCCTTGATAGTGAAGAGTCTCACATCATTATCACCACCCTATATAGCTATTATGATCACGACTGACAGAACACGAATATTCATATATCGTGACTACAACATCATCTCAGGTAGCCGCAGAGGTTTACGTCGATATCACTTATCACTATAGTGTATCTGTGTCTGCGTATGCGCTCGCTAAGGTTATACGTTCGTGCTGTTATATTTATTTCCAATATCTCATACTGTCTAGTTCATCTCAAGCTGCCTTCAAAAAAACGGAAGGTAACAAGTGGACATCTTGTACTCCGTGGCGCGACCAGTGTGTGATTGTATATACGACTTAAGGTGATAAATGATGCCGACGGTAATAAAACATTGGTAAAAAAAAGGGGACAGAAGTATCAGACGGACGTAAAAATATACTGGTTACTGTCCCACAGCAGGCGTAATCTACGCAGGTGGCTGGCAATAGGGGACTGCAGTCAACGTATCTGCGATGTGCACAGAGGGTACCGTGATATATCTATCCTGAAGGCAGAATGAATGTGTAGCACTATATTCCATTCCACGGGGAACTTTCAATGCGGTAAGTCTTGGGGAATCTTCGCTTTCTTAACGGAGAAATAGATTTCGTATTGGTACAGAAATAATGGCATAAATGTAGTCGAGCTGGTGGATAAATCAAGCCTTACGAAACGACGCTGACGGCTTGAAAACGTCTAAAGCTCTAAAGTGTTAGGTTTCGTTTTGTTGAGCGTTGAGAATATACCAAGAAAAACGAAAGACGTTTACGAAACAGAAAGCAAAAGAAGAAAAGTACACTTACTTTTTGTTGTGGCTGGTTGTAATCGTGAGACACTGCTATCTGTTTCCGTCTAACGTGTGAAGCAAGCTATCCCTCTCTTTACGGGAATTTTGGCACTGTCTGGCATCTATGATGATCAGTGCCGTTCCGTTCCTGGGCACTCAAATTTGCGACATGGAATCCTGAAATTAGGACACGTGAGTATTATTTCATGGGGCAGGTTTCACAGAGAGTCGGCATCAAATGAAACCTAGTTTGAGAGCTTCTTCGACTCGACGATTCTCGTAATGAGCGCTTGTTAGGTTGTTATGAGCGCTCTTAGCATTTTGCCTGGCTAATAAGAAGCATAGTTTCAGAGGGCCCTGTTAGCTTTGTTTCGTCTCAGCGCATCGGGCGTGGCATAGACATTGCCTGACCAGAGCAGTACAAAGACAAGTATCAAAGTACCGCTAACCGTTTGACTCAGCTTTGCTTTGATTGCACTAAATCCCTTCCGTTCCTGGCCCATTAAGACGGCGACTTTTGGAATATATCTCAGGAGGCCGGATTTGCAGCCGAAGCCCCTGATACACTGAGAGTTTTTTTTATATATATATATTATTAAACGGGTAGTTGAAACCTAAAAAAATATTTCAGTTGCAGAACATCACTGTTTGTTCATTCTCTCTTTTCAGTTCACATGTCCCGGCTTCTCACCGCTTTGCAGCCTTACCGTGGCCTCTGTATATGCGCGTGTTTCATCCTCATTTACGCGTTGTATTTTATGCTCTTCGTCAAGCTATTCACCCTGAACGTCAGCGCTTTCCTGTTTACGGAACAACATTCGGCAAGTGGGAAGCCACAAAGTGGGACGAAGCTGGCAGAGCAACCACCGTTTGTGAAACAGGCACAGTCAGCTCAAGCTGCAATACATTCAATGCGTGCCGCACATGTTCCGGATGCACAAACAGTATACGGGTCGCGCGTAATCAACCACAAACCGCAACCCAAAAACAATACATTGCAACGGCGGGAAGTAAACATTACGACTGCATTTAAGGATTTCAACGATATGATAGTTCATGCGCTCACGGCTAACAAGTCCGTAATGTTGCCGCTGATTTACGACGAAAAACATGTGACGTGGAAAGCAGTTCTGCCTTCTATCTTTGTGTATTCCGCATTCTTCGAGCATGATCACTCTGGAGCTCCCTACATCCGTGTAGTCAGCATGGTGCTGACCACATCAAGGACGCACCCTGCGATTCGGTGTCTTGTAAAAAGCGATAATATTATAACGTCGACATCAGCTTTTTTGGACGTTCTTCCTGATTCACACAGTAAGCGTTTCAGCGCTGCCTTCTATGTTTGTTCACTTCAAGATGCCCCAGGAATTCTGCAGCGCGGAAAGCTGGAGGTGACACTGACGAACGGAACGCGGTCATCGGAAACAGTATGGATCTCCGTGCTTAAAGAAGAGAAAATCACAAACGAGTTTGCCATGTGCATACAACCTTTCCATAACAAGCGAAATCATCTAATTGAAATGGCCGAGTTCATCGCATACTACACGCTGATGGGCGTGGCTCGCTTCACGTTCTATGTCTTCGAAATGTCTAAAGCCGAAGAGCAGTTTTTGCTTCGGCTAAGAGCCAGGAACAACGTGACCATTAACATCATGAAGTGGTATATTCCAAACTCGCAGATTCACATGCTCGGACAGATAGCAGCTCTGCAAGACTGCATACACCGAGAACGGTTCTACTCAGAATACTTCGTTTACGCGGACCTGGATGAATTTATAGTCTCTAAAGTAGCGCCTGACTTTCGCGAAACTATGAAGATACTCCAGGAGAATAGCAGGTATTCAACTTTCAACGTGCTCCACAAGCCGTTTTGCAAAGAGTTCAAGACCACGGCGCCTATCAAGGAATTGGAAACGCCCCTCATAACCCAAGTCTACGATGTCAGAGACACGTTGCAGTGGCCTCATGGCCAAAGGTCTAAGTGGATTGGAAGAGCCAAAGACATTGTGTCAGGCGGAATTCACTTCCCAACTGAGCTTGAAGACAATAAGCGACCATTATATCTGAACGAATCTCAGATGCTACTTCACCATTACCGCGACGGTTGCAATATTCTTGCCATTATTCGTAGCACTGGTTTGTTGTATGTGGTTAAACATGGAAGTAGGGTTAGAGATACCTACATGAGCACGTATAAAATTGGTATACTTAATTCTGACCCTATTATGTTTGTCAGGTCTTTGTTAGGATGACATGATGAAGTGGCAATGCGAGGTCGTGGATACAGGTGAGACGAAATGGTTGCTACCAGAGAACATCGGTCAAGGTGACAAATGTCGAAGCGACCCTGTTGAAAGACCCATTGATCGCATTGTTAACAAAAAATGGTGTGTGCATGACACAGTTCTGACGAAATGGAACGAAAATTGCGAAAGAGTTGAAGAGTTCAAGTGAAGAACCCTTTTGCTGGAGCAGGAACAGACTAGGCTGCATCAGAGTTGTTCCCTTAAAGTGCAACTGGTCCGAACGTAACTGCTATCATGATCATGGCTACCTCATGGCGATACAGTGAAGTTTGGAAAACAACATTAGCCGTTTTGTTTTTGTGAATTGTAAAAGACGTGTATGTGGAGTACCACCCCTCGTAGTAGCCTCTCTGGGGCAAGCAACGTCCCTCCTGCCACAGGAAGAAGATACGACGCCATCAAAACAGAAAACAGTAACATCGCGGCAGGCTACGGCGCGATGATTACACAGAAGACCACATAAAAGTGTGCTCTTTCCCTGCGTGCTCCCTGTCGCATGTTGACTGTTGAATAAAAAATAAAGTTTCGTACACTATGCGCTGATTATGGCATCAGTGCTTGTGCTCTGGGACGACCATTCTTTTCGGGCTAACGCTCATTCCTACCACCGAACTTCAAATTAACGACAGACACGACGGACGGGAGTCAGAACTCCTGCAGTACCCGTGTATTGAATGCTACACCTTGCGCAAAGTCTGTTAGCGAAAGAGGAATCACTAGCAAAATACATTATTTCTCCCGGGTTCTTTAATTTAATAATATTAGTGTGACGATATTTCTTTCGCGGTACCTGCACCCTGACTTAGGTGGTGGCCATCTTTTCTGGTAGACTGTCTTCCTACAATACGCGTTTCATTTCACGTCGGCAAGGGTACCAGCACCTTACACAGAGCACTTAGCAGCACTGCCAGGACAGAAACGAAAAAATACAACAGAGCAGGGCCGCAGATGTCCTGCCACAGTCGAAGCTGCAGGCCAACTATGTGGTAAGAAACGAAGACTTGAACCTCTTTATCTTCGACGGCGAAGGTAAGGAAACAAAAGAGCGCGTGGCCTCGCACAGCTGCTCTTTGCCATCGCCATGTAGCTGGAGCCCTCCTACCATCGTGCCAAGCATATCACAGCCCGGTGGCGTACCGCATATGGCCACTACTGCCGCCGATCCAATCGGCCAGTCTCCCTCCTGAATGCTTTGGAAGCGCACCAGGTGGACCACTCCGCACCTGTCTACATGCCCCTTCCATGTCCAGGGACAATTTTTTCCTCGCTGACGGTAAGTGGTTTACCCACTTATGAGCCGTAGACTGTCACTCACAGCACGCAGGAACTTTTGGGGAAATATATCTTGCGCTGGCAGTTATGCATGGTATGGTGGACATATCCCCTGAGCAGCATGGGGGGTGTCACGAGCTTGCCTATGGGTTAATAAAATAAATCCGTATTCTGCTGCACTCCGGGTGCTTCTAACACGCCAAGATATACGCGTTGTTTTGAATTATGAAACTACCCATATATATTATGAGGTCATGATGTTGATGGTGGTGGTGATGTCATATTGGTTGTCGTAGTGAGTCCCGTTGTTGTGCTGGCTAAGAACCAATCACAATTCAGTGCGATACCGTCAACTGAACTGATTGGTGAACAATGCCCGCCATTTTAAACGAATCAGGTGTGCAAACAATATCATTTTGAATAATGGTTGGTTCTCGCTGTGTCATGCGGCGAAATTCTCTTTTCTACCGACTTTCCATTTTGACAGCAACCACAGATATACTTCGTGAGGTACGAATATTTGATAAACGAGTCAGTTAAATGCTGAAACATTGCGAAAAACGCACTGACTGATAGGAAAAAAAAAAGAAAAAAAGCACAGGGCAAAAAGAAAAAAAAAATCTCCATGCACATTGCTCGTAACACACAACCTATACTGTGGACTGATGAATCGCATGCGTCACGGAACGCGCAGAATACATGAGCTGTACACGTACTTTCCAGTCCCTCCCCGGTCGGGTGAAGGCGAGGCCCGTCGTGTGAGATGCTACAGGCGGTGCAATCCCGCTCCGTGGATGAGCGATCCTCCAGGCGACGCCGGCGAACGGCCGGGGGATGGATCCTCTTCAAAGGCAGCGCTACCCTGTCTTTCACTGCACACCTCCTCTTCGTCAGCGAATGCGGAGACCGAGTCCGACCTTGTGGCCAGCGTCTGTGCGGAGTTACAGCGCACCGGGCGACAAATACTCGGAAGGCATGATTTCCGAAACATAGTCAAGCTCTGTGGATTGCCGCTCTACCTAAAGTACCCATTTTTTCAGGTGGGTTACAAACATATAACACAGCACATACGTGTACTATCCATGCTATTCATGTGGATCTCCTACAACGAAGCAGACCGAACAAAGCGATGATCATCTGACAAATATTTCACTGTTCACTGGTGGCAAGTAAGCCCCAGAATGGAATTAGTACCACACGAGTCATAAAGATAAGGAGCGTCAGTCGTTTCTTGGGAGATAGCCAGGTTGATAACGTATGACGGTTCACGTGGCGTCACTTACTTTCACCAAGGATTCCTAGCTTATCAGTACGTGACCGGGCGTTTTGTTACCTCGTATGAGCGGTGGTATTCCACCCCTCTGTTCAGTGACTTTCTTTTTTTCTCTCTTGCACTGCCTTCCAATTGTGATAATAGGTTACCTGATAAAATGATATCATGATGGTTGGAAACGTGATGCGTTTTCCTTTAACTTGTGCTCTTTTCTCGTTTTTTATTAATCTTAGACTCATAGGTTTCCTTTCAACGAAAGGTTTTCGGATTCATTGCAGAACATTGCCAAGAACCCAACGCGCCAAACTGTCCTCGACTTTTGCCGACGAATACAGCGGCACTGCGGCAGTGACCGCTTGGCCAAAACCATATACGTCCTTACACGAGGCCGTAGAAGCTATATTGAACCCAGCGACCTCTATGACATGATTCAAGATCTCATCGATACACACAGCGGGTTGACCTTCTTGCGGCAGGTGTCACGGTCCCATTCCGTCTTCATCGACACCGTCATTGGTAGACTTTATTTCGAACTGGGCCGTTCTTGGTCTTGGAGACTCGGTCTTGCTGAGCTAAGACGGACCGACTTTTTGGACCAGCTAGATGCTCTTGAGGTTCATGATGACTTCATGAACGTCGAAGGGGCGTTTTCTTACAAAGACGCCTACGTAATTCATGCCGTGTTCAATAACCTCGACCGCGACAACGATCGGCTCCTTAGCAAGGCCGACGTTGGAAAATACGAGAAAGGTGCCTTGGTGCCACGAGCAGTTAAGCGGGTGTTTGATCTGCTTGGCTGCCCTGCAATGAGGTACGTGGACTTTGTAGTCTTCCTTCTCGCCGAGAAAGACAAAGCCCATCCTCGAAGCATTGAGTATTGGTTCAGTCGACTGGACCTGGACGGTGATGGCGTACTAACCATGTACGAACTGGAAGCTTTCTATGAAGAGCAGCATGGCAGGTGCGCACTTCTGATGAATGATGTCGTGTCCTTCCAAGATGTCTTCCGTCAGATGGTTGATCTCGTGAAGCCCAAATCACCGAATGTATTCACGTTGTCTGATCTGAAGCGTTGTTCGCTGGCATCCGTGTTTTTCAATACGTTTATCAATACATACGAGTTTATCCACCACGAAGTGTTCGACCCGTTCGATGCTGACCGCTTGAGGAGTGGCTGTACGCAGTGGGAGCATTTTGCCACCAAGAAGTTCGGCATGCTCATGGCTGAAGGAGACAAAGACGATTCGTCCGACGATGAGTTCCCGTAATTCCCCGTCCCTTCTGGAAAGTACTATGTTATGTATTCAAAATAAATCCGTTACCGATAGATTCGGCACAGGTGAGAATAATAAGTAGGCGTTGTTTCATACGGGGTCATTGCTGTTTCTTGTGACGTGTTAGGATATCTAAACGATAAAGGAGGACAACAAGAAAGGGTAAAGGAACTCTAAAGCGACTTCCGAACCTTTATAACCAGTATGTTCCTCCGAAAGCTTGGATGTCCCAAGTACTAAATATATCCCTCCAATGCCCCATACTAGTTTAGCAGGCGAATTTCAATTATAGGTTTGCAACACATGGAAAGCGAGAGGTGAAGGCAGAAGAAGAAAAAGAAAGCGCGGCCATTCACGAAGCGACACTGGGGTGACGTGCTTCGCCATCTGGTGGTAATAGACAGTAGTAATAGATGGTAATAATCACAGATCGCCATCTGTGATCTGTACGCCGGAACTGTGCAGGGGCAACGTGATTCAAGTAATGTGAGTGCATGCCAAGTGCCGAGTGAACATTTTTGTGCTCACATCGTGTGGCGTAAGTTCCGCCTAAGTCACGGACGATGGCGAGCATAAGATCACTGCAACTGAGTGAAATAATGTCATATATTGGTGACGGCGTGCGTTCTTTTGACGGAAGGCGAAGCTGTATTGAAGGAGCACCATATCATCTGCTATGGGAAGACAACCTCTTGACACGGCGAGGGTTTTTTCTGTCTTTTTTGTTTTTGTTTTTCTTGTCATGGCTTTGTGCTTGCAGACAATCAAAAATGGCACTTACTTAACAATAATATACAAATCGTCCTACATGTTTCGTATACCACACTATCACGTGGTATCTGTCAGCCAATCCAGGAGGAGGCGCATCCAAGTTTACCCTTTCTTAGACGTCCTGGGGCACTTAAAATTAGTTCCTGTTAAACGTTAGAGATTGGGAACTCACACGTTCTGTGGGTAATCGCAAAGACACATGCGACATTCCCGAATATGACGGCATAAGTGTTGTCTTTCACCTTACAGTTCCTTTAAGACTATGAAGCACCCCAGTTACAAGCGCTACAGTAAAACTACAAGTACGTTAACTACATGAGCATCAGCGAGGAAATCAGCATGGGCATGAGCTTTGTTTGCAGTAAGTAAAATTTGCCGAGGAACAAGGTGCAAGTACATGTGAGCTGATAGATATATGCTGCCATACTTGCTGCATAGATATATGCTGCCATAACTGCGACCCTACACTCAGGTTCTGATTCTGTGTCTGTCGTCTGTCTCGTTTAATCCAGGCCTCAACTTATGCGTGCCCAACATTTGATGGAAGCAGAAACATCAGAGGGAGGCGACTATGACTGCCGCTTAGCAGGTCCGACCATAGAAGGCAGTTCCGACAGTACCGGACCGACTGGTTCGGGACCTGAGCGCAGTCTTCTGCATGTCTCGTGTTAAATTTATATTTTATTTTATGCTTAACTACAGGCTTATTCCGATTGCTCGAGAATTTAACAGAAGAAAACAATTTAAAATGTGCCGACCTCGCAGCAACTGTACCGGCATAGGCCTTGGATGCCTCCGGAATATATGACTGATGGAGAAGAACCGTTCCACCCAGAGGGGGACCACAAACACAACAACGTATCTCGCACGAGCTTGTCGAAGACAAGAAAGAGGAAGTGTTGAGCGTCGCTCCAGCGAAGAACATTTAGCCCGCTATAACCTGTTTTTAGGTTGGAGCATATTGAGTGGTATATATTTTTTCGGGCTTTGTAAAGAAGAATGTGGCTGATAGTGCCTAAGGGGATGAGCCTCTCGTGTTTTTGCTTTGTTATTTTTGGCCTCGGGATTCGACAAGCGGCACCGCTGAAGATCGTTGCAGCGAGGGCACGTAACTTTCCACTGGAATCATTGCGGTTCCAGGGACTGCTACACAGGTAAGGGACATTCAGAAATTCGATAGCTCAGTTCCAGTGGTTGTCTCTGAAAAAGGCGACAGGAGAACATAATATTTGAGGAATTTCCCCCTTTTTGTTTTTTGCAGTGTGAAAACTGACGTTCAAGAAAGTGTAGGACATCGAAAAGAATACATTAGACGTGAAGGAAGACGTGGTGTTCTGTATTTACCCAAAATGCCGCCGACTCCTGTCGTTAATTACTGTAAGTTGGGATACTATATTGGGATAGGAATACGTTGCGACATTTGATGACATGGAGTTTCCCCAAGACGTTCTCGAGTTCAGGTCACGGTGTTCAACACTGTCGGTATCAGTGATCCAGCAGCTTCAGCAGTACTGGTTGTAGATTATGTAATCGTGTAATCGTGTTTCACGGAGGGAGGGATCGTACGGCGTTTTCGCGGTTAAAGCACTCTACCGGACAAGGCACTCTTCCGTAGCCGCTAGACGATGGTTTTACGGGTCCCCTAGGGTACGTGTCCATGGTGTCGCGAACGAATGAACTGTACCGATGTAGTGGATCCGAACTTCATTTGCCCTCCGCAAAGGCACCGAATGAAAGTGAATATTCGAGGTAGAGCTACGAGCTACGAGTAAATATATTAGAGGTAGAGCTACGAGGTCTGCTTATGATGTGGTCTAAAACCCTTAAGGTTCTCTTTCACTGAGATATAGCTTTTGCAGCAAAGCACAAATAGCTGAATTACCAATGCTCTGCAAATTATCGTTGTTATCAGACCCTGAGAAACCACAACATTCATCGGGAAAGCGATGCACAGATGACTTCGACTGCATGAGAGTACTGGGGCAAGTATGCAAGATGGGCAGGCGAGGCTCTGGAGGTACGTGCGGGTGCCCGGATCGAACCCCTGTGAAAATCACGGAGCACGGTCAACCTAGATGCGTTCCAGGTATGAGTTTCCTACAATCTTTACATGCTGTGGATGGAGCACATGCTATGAGGAACCCTAAAAGGCTGAAAACGAGGAGGGACCCATGCATGTCCGTATTTAGCGTCATTTCCCGAGTGGCTCCATTCGTTGAGCGGATTACAGTAATCGTAACTGCTATGCTGTGCGGTTTTAATGAAATGACATGAAATGAATCAAGGCTTTGCCACGCATGCGCAACAGCGCGGGGCAAGTTGAGTGCGCGAGGCAAGTTAGGAGACAGACAATTGTTTCATGTTCGCGCGTTATCTAACACCAGTGTTGCTTCCAAGATTGTTGCGTACTGTATTGTCCATCTGGCATTCGAACGTATTTTTCAGCCCGGTTGATCTTTGAGGACTGCATCGATGACGCGGAATGTTCCTTCCTCAACCCTTTTGTGGAGTGCATCAATCAGGTTTGCAGCTGCGTGTCGCCAAATATCCTCAAAAGAAAACATTTGTGTGTCCCAGGTGAGATGCAGCACTGAGCTTTAAAACACAGAAATGAGTTCAGTTGAAACGGGAAATGGTCAGCTATCACCCGTGTCACCTAATAATGTGGCTAGCACTACGACTCGTGACGTGCAGAGCGAGGAAATACATTATTCATTTCGATCCAGCGACTCCAGCTCACAACCCACGGAAGGCCTTGTCCATTATAACTGCAGTGTTCTTATCCAGCGCTGCGGGTATCGGTCTTTTCTTCTACATCGCTAGGTAAGCATGCTTAGCTAGAAGTAACACTTATGGTTCATGGACAGAAAAAGGTGGAAAGCTTCACGATCACAAGTCTTGGATCGAAAAAGAATGAGTGCTAACTGTTTACATAAAACCAGGACCTAGTGCTCACGGTGGAAAACGTGCTAGTTTTAGCACTAGAAGCGTCACCTTGTGGTTGTGAAGGCAGTGTCCTAGTGATGTATGGGTGTCACGGACGTGGTTTAAAGTAATGACCATGTGGCTTTGCAGATATGTGCGCAACGGGTCGACACACCGCAGTGTTCCCCTTGATACGCCACAGCCACCGCTTACAAGCGGACTGAAGCGAATATGTGAAGACTACAGGAAGAAAGTCAGGCCACTCTTTTCAGGAGAGACCACGTGGCCACCAGCTGCAGCCTACTGCGCCAACACAGCGACCGAAAAGTTTGAGCAAACATCAACCTTGAAAACTGTAGAAGTTCAGATCTGTGCTCCTTTAATGTTACCCCCAACGCATGAGAAACCTGAACCACCTAAGAGTACATCAGAAGAGTTTGTCTACGAAAAGCCGGAGGCGCTGTTCGAGAGCTGCCGGGAGATCTCTAGCCCACTGGAGCAGCAGACACTGATTGGCGAAGTTCGTGCAGAATCCATAAAGTCTGCATACTCGGCAGAAACCTCGGCGTCTATGAAATCCAGTGCAAGCAGCCTACGTCAGACTACACCGCAAAAATCCACACTGGAATCGTCTACCAAAAGCGAGGAGCGTACCTTGGAGATTGAGGATAAGGATGACCTCGATATGACGCTCAGAACATCATCATCACGCGCAGCAACAGACCAGCGTAAAGAACTCGTCGAGCCCGTTGGAATCGACATCAACAGAGACCTCGAACGCATTATGGAGATTGTTTTAGAACAGCTTTCTGCTGCCAACATGCTGAAGGTTGGCGCCTCGAATGATGAGGAGAAAGCGGAACCTGGCGAGCTGTTGAAAGAAGTATCTGAAACAGGAGGCGTACTAAGTGAGGAGACAGGCTCGATTTGCTCGCGCGCCCTCATGAAGCTGCATGGTCGTCTGCAAGAATCACGAATGTCCTCACCCGTGGGGGATGTTCATTGTGAAGGAGGACCCGTAGATGTCGTTACAAAGGGTGCATCAGGGAACAAAGTAGAGCAATTATCAGCTCTCTATCAGGGCAGCGGTGAAGCTAAAACTGTGGCGGACGTGTCCACGTTGTGCAACATAATCAGACCAGTTACTGAACCGCCCCCAAGTCGTAAACTAGTACACAAGGAGCTCAGATTCAGTGACCGTCCATGTGAACTCCGCTTCAGTGAGGGGTCGCAGCTTCCACAATTCCCCGACCCGTCCCGTCTCGAGTCTTTCCAAAGCTTTCCAGTCACTGTCACGGGGCCTCGATCTTTTTATCAGGAGTCTGTGAAGTCGAAAAAGGAGCACGGCACAATGGGCGACTCTTTTCTATCGTTCTTCTCTGATACGCCATACTACCGGGTTGCGAAGGAGCATGAGAAGTACACTATTGCTACGCCAATCACCTTACCGAAAACCAGACATGATGCTCGAGACGTCATACTAGGCACCGTAGACTTCTATGAAGTAACACGGGACAGCCTGAACGAGTACCTCGCAGGAGATTCCTGTTCCAAAGATCCCGAGCGTCGTGGAAGCGGGGGCTGTCTTTTAAATTCGCTGCCTGAAGGGGGGGAAAAGACGAGGGCATCAGAAAAAGCCCAGATTATTCAAGATGAAAATGCGGAAGAACAGACTCAAGATGGATCTCAAGTGTCTGCTTCGAGCAGCCGGAAATCGAACATTTTTAGTTGTCTTCCGAAGAAACTCTTTCGAAAAGCGGCTAGTCTCTACAAGGACAAATCCACAAACTCGTTTTATAATGAAGACTGCTTGGGCGTGAAGTGTGAGGAAGCCCCATTGCTACAACCGTTGAACTCTCAGAAGTGTGAAAAGCTTGCGTACGAGGGCCTGATGTTACCACATCAAGTAGACGGTGGAACTGTTCACACCCGCAGTCCAGTGACCGTCGCAAGTGACAGTCGACACCACCGTGAAGCATGCAGTGAGCTGAAGGTAAAGAGGGAAAGTACGCCACCTAGACAACTATCAAATAAAACGTGTACAGTCAATGAGCCGCCACCGTCCACCAACAAGGAAATTAAAGTACCATCACAGCGTCCGGTCAACGCAGCGGAGCGACCACGCTCGAGCACAACTTCACCAGGGCTACTTTCAAAAGAGACGGAAGGAAATGGCAAATATCCAGCTTTCAACACATTCAGTGAAGAAAAAAAGCCAGAAGCTGAAAAAAAGTATGACGACCACAAGCTTGTTGTGACTGAAAATGACATAATGGAGTGCCTAAAACGAATTGCGCGAGCCTCTCGATCGCCTCTTCCTAACAACAATGCCACATCACCAGTGACTCCAACACCGCAGACACCACACTCAAGCCAAGCTTGCGTGAATAGGGATCTTACCAGCCAAGACGCGATTGAGCCAACAGAACGTCCATATTCCCCTGAAAGAAAAGGCGATGGTTTCCGTTCCAAGAGCTACACAGAAGTAACGGGTCGACAGCTGTCGATAATGAGGAAAGACTTGAAAGAAATCCTCAGGGAGATCCTGGAGGAAGAATATTCTCATGTTCTCCAATCGTCTCGACGGCAACATCAGGTGTTGGGAACAGAAAGAATTCTCAGTTCCGTACCATTCGAGGTACTGCACAGCCCGCCCGCAAGTTATCAGCCTGAAGTAAGAATAGCAACCATGAAGAGAAACGTCAAGGGTCGCTCCTCTGTGAATTCTTCATCTTGTCACGGAAGCATTGAAAGCGGAAGTACGCGAACTACGCCAGTGTCAGCAAAATCTGTCGCTTTCAACATCGAGACGACCTCCGAGACGTCAGCAGGCGAGTTTACCACCTCTCATAACGTTTCGTCTTCGACAAACTCATCGGCGAAAGGGTGGTCTAAAACCACAGCGACCGGAACTATGTCTAGTAGGAGCAAAATAAGTGACACGTCCACGGTGGAAAAAACAACACTATCCGTTATAACTACTACGGAACGTACACTCGATGTATGCACTGCTGAATCGGAGAATAAATCTTCAAATGCTGTCCAGACAACGAATGCCACTGTTACATCCCTGTCCTCATCTTCACAACGCACTGCAACTACAACCACTCGAAGGTCGACCAGAACAACTAGCGAAGATGATTCCTCAGATGAAATAGAGCATTCAGAGTCGACCCATTCCACCAGCGAAAAACAAGACCCTAGTACACCAAGTGTGGTTACTGCAGGATCTCTGACTGCATCTACAACTCAGTCATTTTTTCACCTTGCGCAAGGTGAATCATTTGACCCCGTCCTCCGTCCACCGGTACCACCAAACAGACTGGCCATGCCCGACGGCATCCCTAAGTATCGCAAACAACGTAAGGTTACCTGGAATGCTCCGAAGTACCGGATTATACCAACAGCCGCCGCAGAGGAGCTCAGCGAACGTGATACTCCAACGCCGCCCTTTGATATCCCTGCTTTGAGTGACGAAATGTCGTCCACATTATGTGCAGCACAAGGAAATGAAAGGTCCACCACCTTTATGTTGCAGCGTGACAAAAGCCCAAGCGATAGCTACGAAGCACCATCATTCCCCAGCCCGATGTTCTACGGCTCTAAGCGCGCCACTGGCAGAGAGGCTAGTGCAGCGATTCTTAGTGCAACGCCGACAATTGCTGCTTCATTTCACGGCGACCTTTACGGTCCTACACAGAAAAATGAGGAAACGGTAAACACAGTTTATAGCGCCATGGCGTATACTGAACACTGGGTTAAAACGGTGTCCCTGCGTAGGGATGACACGGTAACGCAAGAACCGCTATCGGGAGAGCGTGAAGAGGAAACTCCTGCGGCCCGGTACATGCAACGGGACTTTCACGCTCCAGAAGAGCAAATGGCAAACGACGATAACGTAGGGTTATATCACAACATGAAGATCGGAGTGAATCCACTTTTGGACACCTATCTTTCACTGCAAGAAGCAGCATTCCCGCCACTGGCGACGAATACGACCCATACATGCACATACGATGCAAAAACCGCGTCGGCCTCACCATTCTCTAACGCCTCAACCTACGACGCTGTCCACGCAGACGGTCTGGAACAGGAGACTGTACAGAGCGCAACATTCACTCGTAGTAAAATATCTTCTTACAAAACCTTCAATGATCAGTCCGCAGCAGTCTACGGTACCGCTCTCGAACCCCACGCAGCGTTCGACCAGCCGCACTATGATGTAGAAACTGACACTGCTGTCATCAGCAATAAAGGTGAACCGTCATTTCTGACGAGGAGCTCTCTCGGCGGCGCGGCGACTACCACGGTGGAGCAAGCGAGTTTTGAAGACAGTTCTGAAGCGAGCGTTTGCGATGAAAGAGCCCCGAAGAAGACATTTCGGAAAACAGTCCCATATCGCACGCCAATTCCATTTTCCAGCAGCTCGAGGTCATCTCCCACGATGCCTTTTGGATTCCGGGAGACATTGGGATCGAGGAAACAGTGCATAGGATCCAGTTTATATGAACGTCCATCAGAAATATACGAAGCAGTCTACGGTAAACGTTCCGGGAACATACTTGCGAAAGACCGCGGACCTGTAAAGGGGCATGCATTGACCAAATCTGTCAGCAATGATTCGTACCTCAGCAGTAATCCACTATGGCAACCTGGTAGTCTACCGTTTCAACACTGGCTTAACACAGCAGCTACAACTCCCGTTGGTCCTGAGGCCATAGGAGGAACTTCTACGTTCTACCCGTCAAGACCACAGTCGATTCTAGACGAGATCCCTGAAAGGGAGTCTTGTTCGTCCGAATACTATGAGGCAGCCAGGAGTTCGAGTTCTTTGGACCGGTGGGGGCAGCGCATGAGTGAGAAGCGCGACGATTTATGAGTACGTTAATATGTGAATGCGATAGCGCACTTTGAAATGCGAAATAAACGTACACCCATGTTGTACGCCAGTCATGAAAGAAGATCAGCACTGTAGGAAGCGCATGCTGTTGGAAGAAGATCGTAGACAAGTGTAACTCTTCACTGCGTGACAGTTTTAAATTAAATTAAATCCATCAAATCGAATAAGAGGGTGTGAAAAAAAAGGCCAGTTGGTGGCAAGTTTTCCCTCAATCAAGCTATCATTAATCTTTATCTTTATATCTTTATTTCACACAGTAACTGACGCCACATCGCCTATAACAGACATTAAGCAACTAAAACTTTCCTCTCTTTAATCCCTTTTCTAGAAGACACAAGTGGAAGCAATATGTTGAGAAACAAGACACGGGAGTGCAGACATCCACTACCCGTAACAGTTGCATCATTCACACAGTTCACTGAAAGGTGGTGCCCAATACAACAGAGTCCATGGCCCTTGTTATATAAGAGGAGGCAGCTCCTGTCAACCATATACAAAACATCACAGGCCGTTCACTCTCCTTTGTGGTAGGCAGACTGCCAGATGTCCGCTAAACATACTGCCGAGTGAAACCTGTAGAACAGCATGAGGGGAATGGTAGCATGTCCAATGAACAGCCACATGTCCCCGAACGCCGCTTTCGCAGCTAGCAGATCTTCCGAGTGTTTGTTTTGGACCGTGAACACTATCCACTGAGTCACATTGAGTATCAGTAAGAATGTGATGAGTTCACGTCCTGGCTTCTTGTACCGTAACCTGTGACAATTGCTGCACCGCCTAAGTCCATCGACCAAGATGGGCGTCTGCACCATGATCTGCAGAACCGATAGGGCTCTGATAGCTATGCGGACAGGTTCGTTATACTGCATGTCCGCCATAACACACAGGACCGCGTTTATCATGTAGAAAGGCAGAGGAATGAAGAGAAGGAAGTTGTCTAAAAACATGACCGGATGAGCATTCCGGTCCAATTTCGTGATCTTGAAGTAGACTAAAATGCACGCTATGAGACCGAGAATAGTGAGCGCACTTTCTTGGCAGTCGTAGATGTTATGCACTATGGAAAGGTTGCTGTGAGTATTTAGCAACACGAAGAAGATAACCATACTGATTATGGACGTCAATAGGACGAGAATACCTGCGAAGAGGCCTTTGTTCGCAGAGTGACAGTCTGCGCTTATCACGAGATTGCTTTCGTAATGTATTTCCATGCTTCCGTTGAGTTTCTGCTCGAGATGGTGCGACTTGGAATGCAGATGGACGTTGCCGATGTTCTGCCACACGATAAACCATACGCCTGCAAGGATGATGTTATACTCGATGGTGCATGGGTAGAGATAGGCTGCTGAACTCAGTGAAGGGCTCAGGAAATGGAGGCAGCCAGAAGCTTCTGTTTCTGCCGATAAAAATAAAAGCACAAGAAAACAAATAAATAATTGAATATCTCAAGCAGGGTGTTTCTACGCTTTCAAGTTCTATCACGTAGGGAACAATAATTCTGATAACGAATAATGATAGTTCACAGCATCACGATTGACACCGCAGTAATCGGAAGGATCGTTTTACGTGGAAACCTTATTATCTAAACATGCTTACGTCCCACCTACCTATTACCCCACCTGCACGGTTCCTGGTATAGTGTATGACGTCATACTGTTACATGTAAATGCTGGTAAGGCAACCCTGCCGGTCTGAGCGACGAAAGCTTACTGGGTTTCGTGGTTGGTGGGTTGCTGGATGCACCATTACGTTGACATTTCGTAAGCCTTTAGAGCTCGTGTGTTCGAACTTGTCCGTAAATACAGATTCAGAACTAACCGTTTATGGCTGTGAAATTTTGACCGTGATACTCTTCGTAATGAAGGTAGTTGTTGTGAGTAGCCACAGCATCGTCCACAATGGTGCTGAACCAGGTGTGAAGAGACGTGGCAATGAGGTGCATCACTCCGAACCGTGCCAGCTCCTTGTACCGATTAATCACTACCTGTGGGCATCAAGGGTTCAAACTTGGCTTAGGATGTTTCGCACATTTTCCCTATTATAGTTATATGTCGCTTACATTGGAGTACTTGAACGCGATGAAGAACTGATAGAAGGAATACACAGGTCGCAATGAGTGAAGCAACAGGCTTAGGATGTCTCCACATCTTTCGTGTCCTCTGTGCCAGTGAATGGCTTCTTTGGAGATCATCAGGCCTTCGTGAATAATATGCCCTGAACAGAAGACTGAAAGAAAAGCGACACTACGTCGGACGGCATGTCTATGGCACCAATCAAAGTAAGCTGTGAAACGACAGGCTATCGCGGTGTCTCTAAAACTTGTGGAGGCGTCTATGTCTTGATGCTGAGTATTATAAAAATGAGGCTATATTTTCATACCTTTATGTCGTGTGAATGTTTGATAAATGATTGTCAGAATATGAGATAATTTTGTCAGCGTGCACAGAGGTCACAAAACACGACGTCACTTGCAGTCTTCCAGGCATTATGCGAAACGCGACGAATTCTTTTTATTAGGAAAAGTTTACGTTCTTCACAAAAGACGCCTACGATGTTATTTTGTATCCATTTCTCGGCTATGTGTTCATTGCACGAAACGAACACATGCCATGCTGTGTGCGCTATAACGCCTGTTTTGTTATCTGGAACGCTATGTTGGGAAAAAAGATGTGAAACTGGAGGGAGTCTTACCAGCCATCCCCGCTTTCAAAAAGAAACTGCCACTGTGGCGTCCTTTCAGAAACCTGTAGTGGGGCTTCACTTGCTCTTCACTGTTTCCTTCCTCGACCGTCTTCCATTCGTATTGACCGTTGATCACACATTCGGTAGTGAGCGAAAACCGGTCTTCCATTTCCTCGAACTCTTTTATATTCTTTTTGATATTAGCGAGGATGTGTCGCTTGTATCGAGTCAAGTCGATGTGCAATAGCAGAAGCCATCCGATGCCGATGACTGCAATTACACTGCTGAAGATCTAAGGAAGGAATGGATGGCACTTGTTGATACCTCACTGATCGGAGGTGGTATACAAAAGCACGTCTGCCTTCAGATCGTAAATAATCTGTTATGTAGCGAAAGGAGGCGTTGTTTACATGGACCGTGTCTATTTCCACAGCGAACAACAGACACTTCCCAGTTTCCACTTTCGAAAGCTGCACGCCACGTGCAATGACAACAGAGGTTCCCACGTCGCTTTTTTGTCGCTTTTTTGTAATGCCAGACCACCGTTGAAACTATTAAACCTATTCTCTCTGTCTTGTCATCGTACACTACGGCACATCCGTGACTTCGAATTTAGTCACACGGTGAAACGGAGTGCTACGCGTATGGCACACTACAGGTGTAATGAGCAGGGTCTTGGAATAAAGAGAGAAGTGGCCACTTACGTCGTTCGAGGACTTGTCCACGAATGTGTGTCCATGATATGTCGCTGTGAGGACGCATCCAAAAGAGACGATGAAAATGGCATAAATTAAGCTTAAAAGTGTGGCGTAATTCAACCTGGAAAAGAAAATAATCTTGCTGGCATACAAAGCACTTCGCTGTGACTAAGAAACACAAGGTTCAAGTCTGATCGAGACTTTCGCTCATAGAAAGTTATTTCTGAACAGTCAAACTGGTGTCAGTTTCGCGAAGCAGTTCCTACAAGCGTCCTGGAATTTCCGCCTTCGCTGTGGGAACTCCCGGATGCCTCTGCCACAGAAAAACCTGGGCTGAGCCTCGTCAGTCTTGCATCGTTACCTCGGCATGCTCTTTGAGAGGTTCCAACAAATGGAAATCACTGGGAGTTATGTCAAGGCTGCAAGGGTCATAGGGTAAAGGTTCCTAGTGAATTTCGGTGGTCGGGCATTCTCTGGTACAACAGCTCTCACATGACCGTGTGTAAACAGCCGGCTTGTCACATGACCTTGTTCAGTTTGAAACTCTTGGTGTCACTATAAGCCCGATCCCATACTGCGCTCACAATCTCCTGAAAGTCTCACTTTATCTTTCCTTATTGTAAAGAAACTTGACGTACTGCTGTTCTACACTCACAGACATGCCGCCATGACATCTTCAAGAAATACGCATGCGCCAAAAGCCTTTTGATATGCGCGGGAAGTCTCAGTCAGCGTTAGACAATTTTGTATCATATGATGAAGAAACGGCTTGCAGTGCTATGGAGAGGAGGTGTGATATCTATCGAAAAATTGTAGTATTAAATAATCTTGCAACTTGTACTATTAATATAAAAAATGTTGTAGCAATAATAAATTTATCAGAGTGAGATAAGGGCAATAATAACGAAGGTACGAAATGATTTGAACCAGTGAGGATACTTCAATTTACGCAACCAGCTCTGACGAAGTAACAGCATCGTTCGCAACACGTTTGCTCTTATTTGTCAGAAACTAAATATCACTTTGCAGTACTGTTTTCATGTACAGAGCGCTAGGTACGCCCACCATAGAAAAGACATACGCACTCAGCCGCCGACGTAAGGATTGACGGTACCCAAGGAGCACAATGTACTGAAAGCCGGGGTGAAGGGATTGGTCAAGGCTGCTTTGGTAATTCGCAGCATGTCAGAGAGTCAGCGACAAATAGATAAGGCACCTCACGACCACTCCTATCACACCTGACTCGCGGTACATTGTGCCGCTTGGAGATGCGAGTTTACAAGGACTGAAAGCAGCTTATCGACAATGGCATGCTCGAGGTAAATATAGATAATTGATAAAATAAAAGGAAATCGTTACACAATCAAGAAGTCCCCTTGTTGAGCAGTCGCCAGCGATGTTCTTTACCACATCTTATACATTACATAAGGAAAATATCTCGTTCTTGACAGGCTTGGCGGTTAACGTTTCCATGGAAAGATATCTATACACATTCTTCCCTGCATAGCATTTAATGGAGCAAACTAAGCTCAACAAGACTGAAGAGGCTGATTATACTTAACGGATATACAGCCACGCCCTTTTAGTAACGCTTAATGGCTGGTAGACATTCCCATAGCAGACTAACCTCGTAAAGCTGTCATTTGACTCAATGCTTTCAACCGTGGATTCTCTGCGAACGTTGCTTCTTGAAATACTATCCGGCTCGATCACTCTGCTGCCACGGTAGGAAAGATTGGCGTTCAGAAGTGAAGATTGGCCGCTGGAAATGGTATACAAATTCCCGTTTCGTTTCACTTCCGGGGTTGATGCATCCGGAGTCCTGACGCTTGCAACGTCAGGGAAGACGTCACCGCTGGTGTCGCAGTCCTGCACTCTAGCCAGGAACTTCGGCTGTGGTGGGGAAGAATATATCATTATCGGTATTTTCTTTTGTCTGAAGCATAATGCAAAGCAGTGCTCAAAACTAAATGCTGATTTTTCTTCCCCTTTTGTCAAGACGTGTAACTTGAGACGTGTTACAAGGCACTGGAGTTAAATGAATCCCAGTGTGGGCAGGAAGCGCGAAGTGCAGTATTGTTGGCAAAGTTATGTAGGCAAATAAAGGTCTGCGTCCCCAGTACAGGAAAACGTTCTAGTACTCCCGGGTATCAGCTGCCGCTCCACTCAGCTGTCTGTCTGTCTTGTAAACTATACGGTTAGAAATGCGCTCAGCAAATCTAGTTAGCAGCTTCCTGATACCTACCTTAAGCAAATTAGGCTATTTAGATGCACATGATACTCCTGTCACAATCGCAGGATTCTTTCAAGAAAAAAAAACAGATGGGCCCCCTTTGGGGTGTAGTGGTTGTGTCGTGTTCCAGCTCGCCGTAGTCGGTTTCGCCAGGCGCGGACAACGTCACGACTGCCGCATAGGAAACGTGTGTCGCGGGCTGACTTCACAGGGAACTGTGTCTGCATACGTCTTAAATCGTATGGCGAAAACCAGGAAAAAAAGAACCCTAACAGCACAGTCAGCTGGAGGATTCCATTCCGCGACCTATCAGTCTTTGGCACATGCCAGGCAACTTGCCACAGAGCGAGCACTTGGCCGATTCAGTCATGCCGCTCCCCCTTCTGGCTCGTGGCAAGCCTGGCTTTGGACTGATCGACTGGTGCGTAGTTTACACCACGGTCTAACTTTGCAAACACAGATGGCAGTGGCTTTTTAAGCGTTACTACAAAGTAATTTACGTGTTTTTCCTCTCGGAGCATGTTTATACCAGTTTAATAAAACTCAATATAGGCATCGTATCGCGGCTTCTTTATTCAACATCACAGGACTCCGCCCCGCAACAATAGAGAATTGAGATAACACGCCACACGTTCCCATTTGAAGTGTTATTCGGCGCAGGGTGCACCGGCCTGCAATTGGATCCGGCAGTGACAACACGATAAGGTACGCAGCAAACAGAATTGAAAAAGTATTGTCTCGCTCCTACATCCCTGATATCAAAATGCCTTGTTGTACATTCGTCATAAGAAGTACGTGTGAGTTTCCACAGGAACCGGTTCTGGGCGGCATGGTACCCTACTTTCTTCTTCTGCCTTCTCCTCTCTGGCCGTCGGCCAGGACAGCCTTTAGCCAAGACAATGCCTCCTCTAAGACGAGGAGGCATTGCCACGGCTTAGCATCTTCCTGTTGTCCGCTTATTTTTTATTTTTTTCCTCCTACCAGCCTCACTTGGCTTGGCTTGGCAGGGTACCCCAAAACAGCGGAGTTTACTTCAAGATGCATGTGGCAGACAAAAGCTACGAAGATGGGCTACCTTGTACGTGTCCCGTGGTTTCCACATTGCAGAAGCTTATTATTATTATTTTTTTTTAGTGTATGTTCTTTTCGGGCATGTCCCTGTATGCGATCAACTCGGTACATGCCCAGCGGGGTCCCCGACATTTTGAGTGGTGTTCTCGTTATCAGTGTTAGTGGAAACGATGAACTGCAGCAGCTAATGCCTGGCCGATAGGACAACGTGAAGAAACCAAGGGTTGACGGTATAAACGAAGCCTTATAGGCTATATATATTAACTAGGACAAAACAGTTGAACATCAGCAGTGGTAGTTGAAGGCCACATGTATGTCGTCAGTATTTTTTTTTTTTTTCGCTTCCTTCATTACTTCTTGTGGGTACATAATCACTACCGGACATTTCGAAATTGCCTACCTTTATGATAGATGACATGGACGCAGACCGAGATGCTTGAATTCGCTTCGCTGGTATCTCCCCATTCCCTATCCTTCCGGAAAAGCTGGAACTATGAGGCCTGAACTCAGTGTTGCAAACCGCAGCCATAGCAGGGAGAACCTGCAGTGCAATTCATTATTTTGTACTTTCTGGTCATGTTTCATCTAAAACGTTGTAATATGCACCGAATAGTGGAAAGACGCTTAAACCCTTGTTAAAATAGGAAGCGTATGAACGCAAGCTGTCTGATAACGTGTCATTTGATAGCCTCGTTCATTGAGAGCCAAATACATTACGTGTCACTTTTAACTGTTTTTTATGATTAACTTAATCCAATGATTATTTATCAGTGTGTTATGCGTACGTACGTGAGACTACAGGAAGGAAGGGAAAGCTTGCATTTCGGAGCGTTCTCTAATACATGCTAAAGAATGCTTTAAAATACCGTTGTTCCCGACACAGCTTCCACGAAATAAGGTTTCTGCTCCAAACGGCTAAAAGCATACGCTTGATTTCTTCCATTCTATCGCATCTACCAAAAGGAAAGACAAAATCTGACAAACTAAAACGAATGCCCCATGAACATCCTCCCAAGCGGCACAATGGGTGGACGGATGTATCAAGGTTGCTTTTGAAGTTCGCAACACGTCAGCAAGACAGCGACAAAAAAATAAGACACCTGACCGACCACCCCTATTTCACCCGACTTTCAGTACATTGTGCCGCTTGGGCTGGTAAGCAAGGACACTGCTACGCAATTGACTTCGGGATACATTGATAAGATTGATAAGACATAGAACCGTGATTTCACGGGAATGTTACGTACCTTGGCCGGGGCCTCATTGAACGTGATAGTCTTGCTCATTCGATGACGTCACATGAGCAAGCTCCTCTGCGAAGGGACCTGACTGTGTGCCCTTTAGAAACAAAGAATAAACCCACGGTGTGTAAGGCTTTATCTGCACCTTAAGAGGAAACAACTCTTCGAACTCTCGAGTGTGCGTTATTGGACGCCTGTTATCTGCTCGCCATTTTACGCAACGCTTAAAGAAATGTAGAAACAACAAGCGATAACCGGGATCTATGTGCTTCTAGATCTGCCGGTCAGGTGCCGCTTCGAGGGCCTTGTTTCCCGTTGTCTCGCACAAAGGCTGCCCTGTAGTATTCAGTTCCGAGAAACTCGCGGAGGGCTAGTTGCCAGGGGAACACTAAGCAAGGCTGGCATTTAGCAAGTGTCTCATGGGACGACTTCGTAGGGAATAGGGCCGAAATATGCGTTTGATCGCGCAGGGAAAACACTGCAAAAATTTCATACGTTTTCTTTTTTGTGTGTGTTTTCTTCTGTAATTAGTATGTTAACATATAAACATACCTGACACCGAAACAGCTGGAAGACTGTCCGGAGTCATTATCATACCATCACTATCATACATTCGTTCTTCATACCGATTAAACCTTTTTCTACCGCCCTTACACGTCGACGTCCCATTTTTATGTGGTGTCGCGACCAAGATTTGAACCTGGGATATTGCGTTCCATTTTTATACACTTTTCCGTGTCTTTTTGAGCCGTGCAATCGATAGAGTAGTGTATGCTACTTCATGAGGCAACGTAGTGCTCGGGCTCTAATAAAATAAACACTGGATGATCATCGTCATACATGTTAAAACAAAACGCCTCAAGTTGGAAGCCGCGGATAGTTCGCACAAAGGCTGTGCAACCTTCTTTTCTGGGCAACCTTCACATCATTGGCAGTACATTTAAAGGTGTCGGACTTACGCGTCAAAGAGGTGAGCAGCATACTTGCCATTTGTGTTGGAAGGGGAAAACTGACCTGTGGGCTAAGGCCCCCGCGTCCTTGTGTTGCTTTATTAGTGTCAAGAAGTGGGTTAGTGGAAAGCACGTGCTTACAGTTACCCGGGTTAGAAAGCATGGAGGGAGGAATGTCCCCAAAAATGACAAACATAAGCAGAAGTTTTTCTCTTTTTTTAGTGGATGGATGAATGATGCAGCCGTGAAAATTTGGAATGTGATTAAGAGGTACGGGAATAGGGAAAATGAGACGTGAATAAGTGAAACTAAAAGAAAGGAGGAGAGAAAGGAAGAGGAAAATATAGAGTAGCATGCCATGTGGGCAGAGTTAGGATTAGGTAGGGTTAGGACAGAAAGATAACTGTAAGGAATGAAAAAAAAAAA
>JARGYV010081346.1:253-12677 GCA_029532675.1 Ornithodoros moubata | reverse complement strand
GGAAACGGGACTTTCACCTCACGCTCAAAGCCCGCTGCGGCCACGCGTGCTTCAACTCCACAACGCCCCTCTCTCTTTCTTTCTCTCCCCGCCCAATAAGCAGAGGGCAAGGAGGAGCGAAGCGTCCGTCGAAACAAAGGACGCCGCGCCGCGATAACGGATATACGACCGCCAGAAACATTATGACGGAACGCTTAACAGCTTCACTGCGGTGAAAAATAAAAACATGCCCAAAAGAAGAGGGTGTTGAGGAAAAGCCAGAGCGTTCCGAGCTTTCTTGTAAGTGGACTGGTCGTTACCCCAAAACGTGATTGTGCGTGAAAATATCCCCCTCTTTCCTCTCCCTCGCTGTCTCTGCGTAATACTCACCAAAGGGAAGTGACGAAAGTTAGTGAGAGAAAGCGTCTGTGTACCCTATCTTGTGCCTATTTATTTAATCCCTTT
This sequence comes from Ornithodoros moubata, assembly GCA_029532675.1. NCBI lineage: Eukaryota > Metazoa > Arthropoda > Arachnida > Ixodida > Argasidae > Ornithodoros > Ornithodoros moubata. The sequence continues at coordinate 12,233 of JARGYV010081346.1, read as the reverse complement.
TTGTTCAGCCCCAACTTGCTTCGTCTGCAGAAAGTGCACGTCTCACTTTTTTCGCACTTCCTTTCCCTCCTTCCTGCGGCACTGATGCATTATAAAGCAGCTGAGAAAGCGCAACAGCAGAACGACCAGTGCTGTAATCTTCCTGTAATCCTTCGATTTACGGCCGTTCGGTGGGGAATCCTGAGGCAGCAGCGGCGCCATTTTGCCCCCTGGCAACCGAGGAGTGTTGGGAGGGTATCGGCCATAACTTCCGGTACATCTGCCCCGCTTCCGTCGTTTAGAGCGCTCTGCTGCGAGTGCGGGGGCGAGAGGGTATGTTGTCTCTCGGACAAGAGTGGCTGGCCCGCAAGGTGAGCGACGCAGCTGACGCAGGCGTCCGTCCGACCCACATTGGTGGGTGCTGACCAAGGCCGGGGGATTGCTACGTCTATAAATGACAGCAACAGACGGCTCCTTTCGGTACCATGTTCGCACACAGTCATTCGGAAGGAAAGGATCTCCAACAGGGAAGTTTCCGCCTCTGCGCCGGGAGGAATCGATATGACGCCAACTAGCCACCCTCAGTGCAACTAGCTCTATTGCTGCAGAGTGTAGTGGCCCCGATTGCCGAAGCAACGCTCTACGTACTGCTTTGGGTATCGTGACAAGCTGGATGAAAGCTCTTGATACCGGATGCGTTCCTTTCGGTTGCTAAGACGGCTAACACGGCTGCCAAGATACCAGTCATGAGCATATTTATCCTACGGGTGTACAATGAGAAAAGAACCGGTGCATACTCATATTCATCGGCAGTTTCCATGCAGGAGGGTGCGTGCGTTGTGTATCGCTTGCAGTGTTATACTTACATGTTATAAGGTGCCCTGGAGGAAGGGTGTTAGATCAGCAAATGTCTCAGCTTACCTGAAAGGGAGAAATCGTATATGTGAGTAAAGGCTGGCACTTCACAAACTGCTAAAATCACTTCTGGCTCCCGCAGCAGTAATCAAAGGTCTCTTAACAGCACATAGATAAGGTACCCAGTGCCTAGAGCCACAAGTCAATCATACTTATACAACAGTTTCTCTGTTTTCTTTCACGCGAAGACATTGGCTGAATTTCACTATTTGTGGAAAAGGAGCAAATCTGTCTTAATACTCAGTAAGCCGTCATAAAATGAATACCTTCCGCACGCAAACACATCTGTCTGTCTGTACAGTATGGCTCGTTCAATTACATCCTGGAAAACAGTTATATTTTCATATCCGGATGGAAAGCATGAAATGTAACTTGCGCTCGTTCTCAGGACATGGCTGTAACACAGAGCAATTGAGCGGCCACAAATATGGAGGAGGACACAGTTAGCCCTTGATGTGCAAAGGAGCAACGGAATTGGAGGAAATCGCGAAAAAGTCTCCGGGACTCAAGTTTCAGTGACGTGACAAAATGACTACTCTGGATTTCTTCACTGCCGGACATGAGCAGGCTGGGAAAAAGAAATTTCAGGCAGTCTTCAACAATAATGATTACCAAAAAGGAAAAAGGAAGCCGGAATTTACAGCAATTCTGAACATTCCAAACACAAGATCCCGCATGATGCACCTTAATGCAGATGGGGCCCACAGACAGATAACAGAAAAGCGGATGGTCCTGTGGACGATGTACCCAAACCTGTTCTGCCATGGAGGAAGGAACAAGAAGAAGCGGACACGCGAAAAAAATAACGTGATACACATTGCCGATAGCCGTAGATGAATGTTGCCAGACAAGACCCTTTGGTCGGCAGCAACAAGACACGCAGCATTCGCAAGTAACAGGCTGGCAAAGCAGCCTCGACAGAACCCACGTGACGTCAGTATGCGGAAAGGCAGTTCAAGTCAAGAAAAAAGCAAACACAACTGCCCGTCAAGTGGAAGAAAAAGCCACGAAGGAAGCCAGGTGGGGAGGGAGGGTGACTTTGACGGGAGCTAACAATGGAGGCATTTCCAAAGCCGGCCCGGGAGTGCGGAATGGCATCGCCGCCGGGACACAGGCAACGCAGGGAGATTTGCGTGCATACTTGACTGACGGCATAGGCCAGAATGCACGGAGGCCACGTAAACTGTGATTATGGCTTGCAGAAGCTTGACTGGCAATATATAAGCGTTGAAAGCTTCATCGGGGAACGAATGGGGGAACAGATGGCTACAAAGTGTCCAGTGGCCGGTGGGAGAGGATAAAGGAAGACCTGCCGCGCCGAGGGGTCAGTTCAAGGAGGGATGATGAGTTCGACCACGTTATGCAGGGCGCTGTTTTCATTAGTATTGTTACTATTCTTGATCCATCTGTTGTTACATTTCGCTTCTTTGCGGAACCTAAGGACAGAGCAAACTCCCAACGTCGCAGTGGTGTAGAGCTCCGACGAGTCCTCATCAGTCACTACTTCTAGGGCGGGACGCGATAGACGTTCGATGCATTTCTAAAAACCGCTTTTTTGGGTGTGACACGTCATTACCTGAGGACATTTAGAGGGTGCAATATGACTCTATCGCTACTGCAAAGATAAACTTGATGCCAGACGGGGTCACGTGGAGGGGTTCGTATACGCAAGAATGCTAGCCCCCAAAACGTCTTATTTGGGGAAGGTCTACCCGTCACATTCTCTCTCTCTCTCAGGCCTATCCTCCTCTACAAATAACCTCTCATGATTTTCATTTTATGCATGGTTACTTATCCAACAAGATAGACGTCGAGTGCTGCAAGAGTGGACGCTGTCCATTTTTGCTTCGCTATAACGTGGTGTCTCAAGCGCTTGAATCTTCATAATTTAGAACCGATAAAAGCCTCTGAACTTAATATTTAACAATATCTACGTTCTCCAACGCTTCACTTACACGCTCATGGTCCGGGTCGTCGTTCGGGGCCATGACTAGGGACCTCAGTTATGCTGAGCGTAGGTACACACTGTAATCCTCCTGTGCCGCACAGAGCAAACACAAGGCTTTCGGCGGTAGACAAACTCCATGCAAGCAGAAAGACTGGTCGCATAGGCAAAAAGCAAAGAAAGAGAGAGGTCCCGTTCAGGGTGAGGCAGTAGACAGAGAGTGGGCGCCTCTTTAGTGTACACGCATAGCGTGTCTACGCGAAAAGAAGAAAGAACACGCTCTGTTCAGTACAGAATTTATCGCGATGGCAGCTAACGGCAACCGCTAGCGGGCACGGTCTTCTGATCACCGCAGCCGTCTGGAGCGGACTGGACCTCCAAGATGCCTTCCACCACAAAGTGGATCAAAACGTGAGCATTACGGCATATCTACGGTCGCGCGTTGCGTCACTGCACACTGTAACAAAGCGAGGCCCACCAAACTCTTATTTCTTTTTCTCTCACGACAATCACTTCTAATGCCCCAAAGCTGACGTGCCAAGCTATTCCCCCTGGAGTCGCAGACAGTCAACACAAATCACGTCAACCGGCTACAGTGGCACGAAACGTCTCGTCACTACAACTAACAAGCTCATATAGCTTACTGTATATAAGGTCCCATATAAAGCGCCTGTCTTCTACACGGCCTCCAACTGTGAGCCTAGAGCGCTGCGTTGTTTCTTTGGCGCGATATATACGACGACGTCGTTCCAGACAGTACGCGCGGCGCTGCCGCACACAAGCCAGACGGGAAAGGCCCATGGCGAAAAGGAAGGCGGGTTAGGGACTGGTGTTGACACTGTACAGGGCAAGAGAATGGGGCAGGAGGGAGGCTACTTTCTAGACCACTGTCTTTTTTTTTTTTTTTTACTTTCGAGGCTATTCTCGTTTTCGGGCAGACGGCCAGGGCATCTTCGCTCGCTGACAGCCCCAAGACAAACAAGAGACGTCCTGCCGTCGTCTACAAGAAAAGATGAGTGCGTGCAACGGAGGGAATGAAAATATGAAGCCGCGGCCGAGCTGTTGAAAGCTTGGCGCGTGGCATACGACCCGGACGGATGACTTGGAAATTCTGACGCGTACGCAAAGGGAACCTGGTCGAGGCCTCTTCTGTTTTCAGCAGCTGAGCTCAAAGGGTTCCTAGTAGTTAGTTATTGTCTTCAGCATTTGTCGTGAAGACGCGTTTGGAGCGCGGCTCGGGCCGTTTGCGTCTTCGTTGCGTAAGTCTTCGTAAGAAGAAAGGAAGTTTTCACCGAGCAGACGGCTCAGAGAATCTTTTCTGCATCAATAAAAAATATATAAAACTAAGAATAGAGAAAAAATATATGAGACCTGCTCTTTCCTGTTATCGCTCCTTTTGTCTTCAGGAAAACAGCGTGGACACCTCTTTGGTTCAAAATGGAACGTGACAACAAAAATGTCCTGTCACGAGCTGTCAACAAGCACCGTCCGAAGAAAGCGAAAAGACGACGATAAACAAATCAGAAAGCCTACTGTTCCGGCGCATACGAATAAAGGTCGTGACAGACCAGGTAAACCGTACATACAGACAAACCTAATACACGGCACAGCACGAATACACCGCAGTCTACAGAAGCACTACATGGCAGCAGGAGACAAAGAGAGGAGAAGCGATTCCTCACAAACGTGAAGTATAATGACTCGGATAGAAATGTTATTCATTAACCAGAGTGCGCATCGAAGTCAGCCGTGTATACGATGACTAAATGCAGCCGACAAAACTGCATAAAAGGCGCTGGGAACGAACCACATCCGTGGAGGGTGGGCGGCGTATATGGAGAAGTCAAAGTCCGCCGTGTATCCGCACAGCCGAGATCCTCGCGCAGCTGGGGTCAGCAGCGAGCGAGAGACCGCAAAAGACACGCGGCAAAGAAAAAGGAAGCGAGGGTCTACGTCGTAAAATGGCAGGCACGAAATTCCCGACCTTGTTTACGGGGCGGTTCGACAGGGGCAAAGTCGCTGGCATCCCACACTGTAAAAGCCTTGCCTATTTGGCCTCTAAAAATAGACGCAACAATGGCAATTTGTCTGGCTTCTCCAAGAAAACGACTCCATGGCCAAGTCGTTACGGGAGGAATTTTTACTCAGATTGTAGTAACTTGTCGCCACATTTTCTTTCAAGGCTTTGGCAGCGGCAAGGCCGCATCACAGAGCGCCGAAAAGTGCCAGACCCTATGGAGACGACGTGTTCACACGTCTACTCGCGCGTGTCTAATCTGCGCCAACTTCAGAAAAGTTAGTAAATCTTGCCTGTGTACAATTGCCTTCCCAGGCAGCGTCAAAAAGGAGCGCTCTTAACAGACACAGAAACCAAACATACACCCGGCAAACGCATCGACATCACCACGCATGGCCACAACCCCGCCCTTCCCCACCCCCCGATTGCCCCAATTTGGATATTCCATTACCCACACGGCCAACAACTTGTCTGGCATTCATAAGTGAGTCATGCAGCCCATCCAATCTCTACAGGCGGGTCACGTGTCACGGCTCATTTGAACTCTAACCCGACCAACCGCGGGAAGAGACCCTAGGCCAGGACCCGACAACCGCTGCCTGGCGCCACCCATCTTCCTGCAATGCGCGGGACAACGGGCGTGTATAGGAGGGAAACGACTTGGTCCATCTCTACACGGAAGCTGGCCATGCTGAGGACCAAATGAACGACACACCGGATGGCTCCAATTGACCACGACGCAAAGAAAGGAAAGGCGCCTAGAAAGAATGAAAGACAGAGAACGGGGCTTCTAGATATGAAAGCAGGAGAAAGGAATAATCCCAGGCTTGGTCATGTATTGATCTGTCACTTTTTGTCCACCTTCTGCGTATCTCGATCACTCACCAGCAGCGACCCGTGTGGTCACTGTCGTCGTCTTAGCGGTGCGTTATGTCGGGCCAATTATGATTTGTCGCCGAGGGGAAAATTAAATAAATGGCCGACGGATCGAAAGACGGGCCTTCATTGGTGCATTCAGGCGTCCCGCGCACACTGTGGCGGCGTTGTTTCCGCTTAATTGCTGTGTCCAGCTTGTCATGCGACCGCACGGGCGAATTAAGTGGTTTGGATGGCGGTCGTCGTGCGTCCTTTTCGTTTTATTTGTTTCTTTGACGTGTACGCCTCATTAATACGTATACGGACCGGCGAGAAACTCATTTGAAACCACCTCACGCTGAAACGATTTCCCTGCGCGCTCACATTTTAACGGCGACCATGACATACCTTCCGAAACTCGGCGAATTACGACATCACGTCTCATTTTAAAGCCGACCACACCGCTGTGCGTAGCACGACCAGCAGTGCCGATGGAGCTAACACCAGCGATACAACTGGGAGGAAACATTAGAAAACTAGAGCCACGCCGCAGCCTTCAAAACGGGACCAGCTCAATGCAGCCTTGGCGTCCATTTGCACCGTTGCGTTGTCTCACGATTGGCTTCGAGGCTGGGCGACGGCCGCTGCCGTCTCCGTTCGCAATGGGGGGATGACTGTGCCTCAACGCCTAAGCGATTACGCCAGGCGGCCATTATACTATGCAGGAACGGCGGCATCTCCCACGCAGCGCATGGCGACTAACTATGCGGAGTTATGTTCACTGCCTGTTCGTTATAACGGTTTCAATTCACGGCAGAGAGCAGTTTGGAGCGCAGGAACCACGCAGGAACTTCAGCGCATAACGCGCTTTGAACCCGCCACCACGAAACCGTGAGCCTAGGGACAACGAAGGACTCGCGCAAATAGTCCTTTATTCCCTCCAGATTCAGTTTCATTATGAATGTTAGATATCACCAGCTCTTTCTTTTCTTTTTTTACATATTCTTCGTGCAAAATCCTAACCATGCAATCATCAATCGCTATGGCTCTGCCAACAAAATGATTATTGAAAAATACTGAAAACAAAGCGAAGTGACGATCCCGCAGCACATTCTAGCTAACCTCTAAAATGTTTAGTTCCTGTTCGGGACAGCCAAATTTAAGGAGGCCGTTTTAAGGGGTCGTTCAATCCAACTCGTACGCCCGGCATATACGCTCTGGGGTGAACTCCATACTAAAAAATAAAAAAATAAAGCCTGTGTTAAGACGAAGCAGAACGAAACGACACAGACTGCACGAGTCGCCTTCGTGTTTACCCACCAGCTCACCTGCATTTACGCCACTTTCATCTAGTCCCCGTATACCGCTTCCATCTCCAAAGTGCGTCGCACAAGGCGTCCTTCTACGCTCATGTCCTATTTTCAATTCACACTCAGACAAGTTTGTTTCCTCCGACTTCAAAGATGCCGCGTCTCGACTACAGCCGAGGATGACGACTCAACGTCCCCAACACTTCATGTTCATTCATATGCAACGCGAATGAGGCACCGGTACACACGTCTGCCACCCAAAGTTGTCACCGCTCCGGAAATCGCATCTACTGTACGACATATCTGTTCGAGTCTGCTGGGAATTCCGTCTCGTGCGTTTCTTTGCGGCAACAGAACCGGATGCTCGCCTCTGACAGAAATGGAAGGGCTCAGAAAGGAAAACGAATATGCAATTGAAGGAAACGAGCGAAACCGTGAGTAAATGTTGAAAACAAGAAATCGAAAAGCACGGAAGCATATAGGAAGCGATACATACAGAAGTGGAGCGGCTGCGAGAACGTTCACAGATGGGCTCCCCGTCTTCTGCCTTCTTTTCACAAATCTGTTATATTTAGTCTGGTGAGCACTGAGACGGCGCCGAGCCACTGCCGTCTGATTACCTCCGTTTGGTAACACGCCTGCTTTCCTCCCAGTGCAGACGACAACAACGCATGAGAAGTTGTAGCTCTAAGCTACCGCTTACGAAATGGGAAAAGACATGCTTTCACTTTCTTTTACTCCTCCCGCATGCACTTTCTAAAATGAGTGAATATCTGCGAGCAAATCTCCCGCTCTCACTGCTTACGGCACGCGTCTATGGTACCTCATATTTTACGTGACGCGAGGAGCACAGACTGGGAAGCGGTCCGGGTATTAAACACCCAAATAACTTCCTCCTCGAAAAATCCTACACCCATTAAAACCTGCTGTGCCGTCAAATTATAAGATCCCACGGCAACAAGCAGTTCTCGCATGTCATGCCAGCTGATGGCCGTCAACATTACACTTGGCATGGATTTCACTGCTGGAAATAAAGGGTAAGCATTGCTCAGCATTACTCCCCACGACTACAGACTCCACTGTTCATTCAGAATTCCCGACGTCGCGTCCAGGGGGAGGTTGGTACATGGCGCCCCATGTTGTGCAAGACTACCGTGGCGTCGCTCAAGATCCGTACGTACCAAACGAATCGACCCTCAAGAGTGCAAAAAAATAGCTTTAGTCACGATAAAATTATTGTAAAAAAAAAAATAATAAAAACTGACGTGGGACACCGCAACACTTTCCCGATATAAGGCTGCAAAGTGGCGAGCTTTATGTTTGATCCCACCCGTGCGGCGGTCAAAATAATGGCTCGTAACTCAAGAGCTTCTTCCATCGATATGTCGGAAGTGCCGCGAGAACCTTCAAAATGAAAGGTCGTTCAATGGGCTCATTTTTCTTCACCCCCTTCCGCCTGTTTCCCCCGTCGATTTTTACTTCACATTGAGAGACGCACCTCAAATTTCTTATCAAGAACCTTCAGAGTTGGTGACCTTGCCAAAGGCGGGTGCGGCGCTTTATTTTTTCTTTGTCTTTGTACACGCGACAAACATAAAAACAACAACACGAGGACCAACCCTTCCCGCATCACAGACTTTTAAACGAAGGAGACTATTCCCAGTTAATCTACACCCTTTACTAGTTGGAAAGAATACCTTCAGTATGAAGGACGCCCTACGCCCTTAAGTCCAGAGTATCTTGAACTTCGGTTATCCACCGCCCATTGCCCACGTGCATTACAGCGAGGAACACGAGCGAGAAACCAGACTGCGTTATCGTGCTGCAAAGGCTGGGCGTAAAGCCCCACAACGATGTCGCCAAACCAACTTTCACATGTCATTTTTCGCAAACCCCAGACTTGGAAACGCTAAAGCCCGACCATCAAGAGTGGATTGCTCAATCGCTGCTTCGACTCCCCCGCCTTTCCAGCCCAAAATACACTCCTCAGCCGTACAGAATATAGACGACCGTTTTGCCTTCGCGATTCGACCTCCTCCTGACTATTACGACCGCAATTTTTCATTCGGCCAGAAAGCTCGGTTCGCATATTCTAGAGGTTCCAGGCATCTTTTACGGGTGTATCACCTATCTCAAGGTATATACTGTTGCTTCGACGAACCGTCCGCGACTGATATGAAGAGAGAAAAAGTAGAGCCATCGATCTTGCCAAAATCCATAACCTCGTAGGCTCGAAAATATCTCCGCTCGAAGTACGTCTTGCTATCAGCTTATGTTCCAAAGCTCTACCTTTCACTAAGTCGTGCCTCAGCTCGTTTAACATATCGACTTCCCGTCGCGTCACAGAACTGTTTTTTTTTTCTCTGCTTCTTCTGCACACCTCCTTCTCCGTATATTTATATTTATCCCTCAACTTCCCCCCTTTTTGTTCTTTCCTTTCTCCTTCTCTCGCTCGAAACTTTTACAAGCTTGTAAAAGCACATGCAATGTTCGGCGGTAAAACAGTTTCTCTTTCCATTTTTCACGCTTTTCGAAGCGCATAATCGCGCTGCTTTTCACGGGAGCCACATATTAACAAGGCATGACCGCGATTCGCGCTTTTTTGACTCACTGCTTTTGTCGTATAGGCGGTGCTAGCAAAAGGGTGGGGGAAAAAAAAGTCTTCCTAGCCTGATGGATTTTTAACTCACTAGTCAAGAGACGGATGCTGAGGCTGAATGCTGACAGCACAAAGTTTGTGATATGTGTTCATTCACGCATTCAAAAACGTTTTCTACATCGCACACAATATCATCGTACTTTCAGAATCCTTTCATCTTTATGCAATCGCAATATCGGGGTTTCGCGTAAGCTTCGCACAAAATGTGGTTTCCCTGCTCGACACGATTGTGGCAGGCGTTTAATTCGTCACTATGACTATGTCAATCAAAGAGGGATCTGCAAATGCATGGAGGAGAGGGCGAACAGGTGAGTGTGCTTGCCCTGTTACCATGGTGCGGACACAGCTCCCCATGACGCCATCCGAGCCGAAACCTAAACGTTGACTTTGAGACGAAACAATTAGGAAAAGAAAAAAAGTTTATATCCTTCACTGCGAGCAAGCAAGACATGTACTTATACCCCCAGCACCCAGTAGTCTCCTAAGCCCTTTTTTTAGCCTAAATTTGCCTAAAAAGCCTAAACCTTGAAACCCAGAAATTTCGTCTTACCGTAGCTTGGCTACCGCTGACAGAATACTTTAATTTCCTGGCAGCCTTTCAGAAGTAGGACCGCACCAATTCTCAACGTTACATTAATTCTGCGACATGGCTGCGGAAACCCTGAACATGGATTTCGCTGGATTCCCCTTGGGGAACGGCGTCATCCCCGCGTGTCAGAAACATGACAGCGCTCAGAGTCATCCCGCGATCGTGTCAGTATATTCCGGCACGTCATGTTCATCAAGCACCTCTGACGGCAGACAGCGTGGATCCTCTTGTAAAGCCTTTAAAAAAGAACCAGCAAAGGGAGAAGAGTGATCGTGGGGTCGTCGTCCTCTCCTCTGGGTTTGACGAACTGGTGGAGGATATGACAGCAGGGCCACGCCGCGGCAGCAGGACACCTCGACGCCCTGGCAGCGCTATATCCACACAAATCGACGAGCAAACAATAGAACTGAATGGGGCACACTTGGCAGGATGTCGCAAAGGTAGGAGAACAGCCCTTGCTGCGGGCTCTTACGACCTCAATGCATTTTTATGGCTTCTCCCGCACTGATATCTTTTTCTTGAAAACTAGAGCTATTTTCTGATATAAGGAAACTCGCGTTTGATGCCAGCACGGTGTTCCTACAAGTAGATCTGTATGTATAAGCCGTTGATTGCAGAACTGTAATTTTGATGTCATGCGCGGCGCATTGGATTAATACCTCCGGTGGTCACGTGGCTAAAGAGCACAACAATAAATGATGTGTCCGCAGTTGCGTAAAAGGATATTTGTTTCGTAGTTTGGCCAAAATTCTTAAGTGCATGCGCGCGCTTGCCTCGGACGTAGAGCCACTAAATGATACATCCAAAGGAAGCAATCATCACGAACATCGACCGCTATACACATCAAAATTTCTGCGTGATTACGCTAGTGACGTACAAAACGAGTCATCAAGCCATCTGCATCTCGCTACAGAGCGCGAGCATAGTGCCAATAGTGACAATACACACAGAATGCCATACCTTGCGCGCCAGTGCACGGGTCACACTTTGTGAAGTAAGAGGTCTCCAGCATTGGGCACACCGAGAGGGCATCATTAACTTTCAAAACGGCTGATCGCAAGATAGCCATTTTAAAGTAGAGCACTCTATCAGGTCATGCGCATTTTGAAAACGGAGCAATATATACAGCCGCATGCGTTCACATTAGCGAGCTCATGATGCCATCAACTGTGACTGTACTTCACAGCAACTACGAATCCCACGTCCCACGCGATACTGATCTTTCCAGCTGTGAGAACGGCATTCATACCTCACAGTCGCCCGACTAACAGATAAGAGTGTCTGTTGAAAACTGTATGAGGCGGTGTGAGTTCAGCTTTTCACGTGGGCGTTGAATGCAGTAATGATATACCATCGTAAATGTTTCAACACGTCTGCCAGAGTATGAGGACCATCCAAATTGCGAAGCAATGCAAAGGGCGGTTGTGTCGACATGTCCAGCGCCACCGGAGAGTCAGGTGAGATTCGGCTTGGTTGTCCACGTAACAAACAAACAAAATGTGGCAACAGCTGCAGCCCAGAGTTGGCTGAAGCGAGCAGAACCCATCGCGACTACGTACCTCCGAAGGGCACAATTTACCCAATCACAGAGGAGCGTTTGATTGCAGACGTTCCAACCGGAACGACCGCTTCACGCGCCTGAAACTGTCGCTGTGCGATGTATCGGCCGAATGTTCCCTAAAAAAAAAAAAAAAAAAAAAAAAAGAAAAAG
>JARGYV010081345.1:0-10983 GCA_029532675.1 Ornithodoros moubata | reverse complement strand
GTTTCTGATGAAGAGCCTTTGGCTCGAAACATCACGTCCCTTTTAAACTCCCACCCCTTTTTACGGTACACCTTGTCCCCGCTCACCTCTTGACTTATGTGTACCAGGCAGTCGCTGTGAATTTACCTCTTACATATACTAATACTAGACCAGCAGTAGAACATGCAGAATGCAACTTAGACCGCAGCATATTCTTTGAGCAAGTAATACATCTTGTCAACTTCAAGAGGGTAGGTTATCTCCAACCCTGCTAATATGGTAATATGAATTCTGCTCCAAGGTAGAAATTAATGCGATTTGGTCTCCTGACCTAGTGCCTGCACACAATGGCACTTTTGTAAACTTCAGTTTTACATTGCTGCGGAGAGAGGCTAGAACCAGCTTCAGCCAATCTTTGACAAAGTACAGTAGCTTTTGTGCTTCAGGGTGGTTATCTGATTCTACCCTTATTGGAACAGCCTTTTGTTTGGTAGCTGTGTTCAGGGTGTAAACTGTGTTTGGGGTGCAAATACCCAGCATACTCGGGTTTTACCCGAAAACGAAGAACCCTACTCATGATTAATGTCATTGCTTACAGCAACAGCATTAATGCAATTATTTATCTTGAAAGCAAATAACTGCCCCGAAATTCTTACATAATGAAGCACCACTTTAATTGCCACCTTCTCATACATGCAAACTTACAGCTATAGACACAAAATGCCACAAAGTCACAGGCCCCAATCTGGAGCAGCCACAAACATTACAAACGACATGGCTTAAGAGCCAGATAACCTTTACGAGAAAAATACAGGCATATCTGTACCCGTTGTTGTGCTGTTTCTGCAAGATTTTTTAGAAAGGCAGCATTATGCCTTTAGGTTATGACCTCATAGCTATGTTGGCATAATGTGAGACTATTTGACTCCTGTTCTTGGAACAGTATACACATTGCTCTTATAATTGGAATGTCCAGAAAAGATCAACTATACAGACAGGCATCTATTACTGAAACAGTGCACCAATTCCTTAATGTTACAGGTGCTATACCTGGCTGCAAGGTACAGACAGCATTTGCTGCACAGCACGTGGTGTCCCAGTTGCAACAAAACACACGGTACTTACATCAAGGTATATAAGACCAGCTACAGGACATGGCATTGAAAGAAACATATGTAGTTGCAGATGTGAATGCTCCCTGGTACATTCAATATAAGATTTCTGGAACCAGTCAGAATAATTAGAAGACCTGACAAACTGTTTGGAACTAAGTAGAAATCTAAGTTATGACTAATCACAAGGAAAGATGTATTCTAGGTAAGTCTGAGTGGTGCAGCTGTACAATGCAATGTGAGTGTCACTTCTGCACTCAAAAGGTTCATGAATAGTCATGGCTGGATGCCTGGCTAATACTTCACAGGGCCATAATTTTGTAACCTCAAGTTCCTGACAAGTGTACCATGAAACCGCTTTGACCAGTATATATATATATATATAAAAAAAACTTAGAAATTAGTACACACGTCATACCATCGATCAAATTAAGACCAAAAGGCTGAGGACTGATGCAAAACTATGCTAATAACAAGTCTATAACTTGGTGTCCAAAATAACAGAAATGTTGCACAAGTGAGCTAGACAGGGTGACACTGCTGGTAGGGTTTAAGAACACTCAATCAGGAATCAATGGATGTACTCTTATTTTTTTTCTTTGTTACCATTGTATCTGTTGCTGTGACTACGAAACAACGAATTACTACGTGTTGCCTTGTCTTTTCGAAGCTTGAAACGATGGCCCCATGAAGAAAGAAAAAGTGTGTGCCAGAGACTGTCAACATGCAGTGTTTAGTATTTCTCTCGCATATATTTAATGTCCATGATGATCCATAACACTTCCAATAGAAACAATCCATTGCGTACTTCATCCAAGCACGTCTGCACCAAACAGACATCCATTGACAGGACGGACAAATATATGTGGTGTTGGAATATCCTATACGGCGTTTCCTATATTCTGAACCAGACACAATTTGAACTAAATTAAAATAAAAAGCACACTACAACACGCAACAATGGTAGTCACTTCCCTAATTCCAAACTAGTCAGTTGTTCTAGTTTCCTCTTGTTCCCAGGAATGGCTGTGGGTTTGACAGGAATAGCATTACCAGCAAATTTTGGTAACCAACTTTTTGTTTCCATCACTGTTACCACTCCCTGTACGACACCTATTACACGTCGTATTACGCAGGAAGAAGTGCAAAGTGCAGCCCAGGCAGGTTACAAAGATAGACAAACACAACCATGGGGGCCTTGGTGTGCTAAGGAATAATAAAATTGAACGAATATATATATATATATAAAAAAGCCGAACTGTGCCAGTACCTGGGCTTCAACCCAGGCCCTAGCCCAAGATTAGTGTTCTTGAGAGTCCACAACATGAGATTAGAGGGATCTGGGTTTGAGTTCCTGCACCAGCTCAGTATGTCATACTCTGTAAAATGCTTCAGTCGCATAGTCACTCTATCCGTCCTGCTAACTAAATCTTATAAACTACTGAAATATATACAGTCTACCTCACAAAACACAAGCTTGAAATATTACAAAACTTTTCTCTAGCAGTATGGCTGGGATCAGACAACTATATTAAGATAGCAATAATTGCTTTCAATCTGGCAGTATCTTCATCTAGAATCCTAGTTCAATATGACAAGCAAATAAATGTATGCAGTAAAAATGCATCTCGCTCAGGGACTGACAACTTCAGTACAACCACTTAACATTTCACACTAAATACACACAAACACTCAGCACATCACTTACAGTACGTTTTACGCATCAGCTATCGGATACAGGAACTTGATAGCAATCCTCATAGGAGAGATTCATTACAAAGTTGTAGCGAGGTAGATTGAATGTACAGAAGCCATGCTCTGTACCACAGATGTAATGTAGAGTAGGAACCTTATTGCAGTTTATCCTGCCTCAGCAAAGAAAAATGCTTGGACGCAAAAGTCGCATTATCTCAGCAAAGCATCCTGTCCCTCGGACATGAGCTACTGCCTGGCAGTCGCCTAAGTTGCGCCAAACTACTTTGCACGATGCTACGTTCACCGGTTTCTGCCAACAGCATGGCTGAGGAAGCACTATGTGCTATCCCACTTCAAATAATGCTTGTTTTACCAACTATTATGACACTCTCTCTGAAGCTTGTTTCCAGATCATCTTGAAAGAAAGAAGCTCTTTGCTTTGTTACATGCAAAAGTACTTAAAAAGGTTTTATCACAAAACAGGATCATATGTTTGGCAAGTTATGTAGCCAGTATTGAATATTATAAATGTATTACATAATACTGGCATAACAAGTGACCCCCTACCAGTACCGAAATTTATGTCCACTGCCCCTCATTTTACCGACAACATACTCGTCATTCTCCGTTACTAAAAGCTGAGAGGATGACAGCAAGATTGTATGTCTCAAATAATTAAAAGATATGCATGAAACGAACGCTACATTTGCCAGAGAAGTTGCAACTTGTTACTTGAAATAAAGGAATGCATGACAATTTTCAGCATATGCAATGCCATAGCTTGCAAAGCCCCAGAAAGTAACATTAATGAATTACTGATAATTCATGATACATAGTAATAATAGGAGTATTAACATTCAAGATTCCTCCAGATATTTCAATCTACATTCAGTCAAAGATATGTAACACACAAGTCTGTGTTAGCATGCACACAAACATTACTAGCTACAGCCAATGAGGTAGTGCTGGTGCATTCACCATGAATGTGTTTGCCACCTGTGTATAGAAAGGCGCTGCCAGACATGCTTAAAGCAAGATGCGTTACGCACAACAAATGTCAATTATGTGTAGAGCTTGTGGTTTTGCACATTTACTTTAAAACTAATTTGAGGGGAGTTTTATTCATAAGGTTCATTAAGAGTCTAATTGCTTTGGTAGCCATACTCTGTCTGGTAAACAAATGCCCGCACATGGGCCCCTAATTGCACACCGACAAAATACCTTTTTCGAGAGTGGGGGAAACAACTAGTCAGGAAAGGTGTAGCACTACGGATGATCTCATTTACTGTCAACACAAGACTGTCAAACAAAAATTTGTTGTAATAAATGCAAGTACGTATCCTCATGCTTGAATATGACTCACTGAAAAGTAAACGCGAGGTTCTCAATTGGTTAGCCAGCACTGAACGGGAGAGATCTGCTAGAGGTTTAGGATATGCAGCATACTTAAAAACTGCTTCAGTCTCTCATACAAAAGCCATTTTGGAGAAGTATGACTTGTAGGCTCCCAACTGATATCAAACTGATCACCGACCTCCAAATGAAGTTGACGTCACCCGTTTATGAGCACTGATGTGCAAGAAAACAGGAACCGAAGATAATGCCAGCTCAACCTATAATCCATACTACTCTCTACTGGGTTTTCCTCTTATCATTCAAGGAATGGTAGCTGATAAGACAGCGTTTTTGGAATACACAAGGTGTACAAGGAATGAGAGAGTGATAATTTTTTTCTGCATCTTTGGCAAACGTTATTAACTACTAAACTTAATTATGTGCCATACGACAAAAATGCAGGCAGAATACCACTGCACAAATTTCTCATTCACAAACACATTCAGCATGACTGCATAGAAAGTAAATAACTGCCGCCAGTCTTGTGCAAGCTAATGTCAAAAGCTCCAAGAAAATTAAAAAAAAAAAGATCATGTCATGTACTGCCAGTGCGTACATTTGTACAAGCACCACTAATAGGAGATGTGTGCTTTGTAAAGAAGAGTAGACGCAGGCACTGATGCAGAGCATGTCAGATGCCCTGACCAAAATACCTATCCACACAATCGTGCATGCAACAGGAACAAAGGAGGTCATTTTCAGGATATTCATCCAAGACAAACTCAAAAACCCTTACTTAACAACTGTATGCTATTAATGTACTCATTCCAATTGAGAATAAGTATTTAAGAACACTGCAAGTCAGTAGCAGACAGCACATTAACTCGTACATCATGTCGCTACGAGATTTGTGAAGACTGGAGCGTATCAGTCAGAATGTCAGTCACGCAGAATGTCTTTTGGACATTGTGGAACACCGATATTTCATACATTTCACAGCAATAGCTACTTTGCATCTTATACAAGAGACCTAACATATTCAATATTGTAAATTTAAATTCCCACAAAACTTAGTAACTTAGGAGCTTTCAAGTGCACTTTGAATGTGCACACACAGATTCTGCTCACAGCAGAGACCATAGGAGGAACCGTACACCATTATGGGGTGAGAACCCTCTGACAAGTTTTTAGGAACTGTGAGTGTACCGCAAGAACCACGATACCAAGGAACTTTTCCATGATATATATAATATATATTACATATGTATATGCACACAATGTTTATAGTTGTGTAAATATGCATGTGAGAACTTAAGAGAAAGAAGATCTAAGTGAGGTAGTCAGACTAGGCAAGTGGCACAACTTCGCGCCAGTCGCACACATGATGCTTCTAGCATCGTAGATGAGACTAAGTTAAATTCTCTGAGGTAGGAGGTGTACCGTCAAACGGCCAGCTGACTGCTGTAAGAGTCAGCAAGTTTAGTTTCCTATGTTATGAACAAAAATAAACAGTCCCTTTAAGGTAGTATTTGTATCGCTGCACGACCTGGAGAGAATGGCGCACTATATAGATTCCATCTCTCGGCAGAAAATGCAGAGGCCTACGATACTCTGTTTAGGAACGCTGAGCACAAAAGAATGTGCATATTCTCAACCTCACACCACAAACATGCAAGCCAAGAAATGAACAGTAATATGGTAGGAGCATGCAGGCATTCACGCACACACATACCCAAAAAGACTGCCCAGCCAAGAGCACTGGAGACACTAAACAGGGTGCAAAGATGCTTTAGGCTTAACTAGCATCCAGCTGCAAGAGGAACAGAATAGAAAAAACAAGGAACGCATAATAAAGCAGGCAAAAACAAATATGAACTTTAAATAGCTATTTTATTTTGTACCTCAGACTATGTCGGCCAAAACCAACAATGCACAGAAATGCCTCTGAACTTATCCTTTAGAAGCAAACGAAACAGAACATTTTAGCTCTCAGATCTTGTGTCCAGATCTCACGTAGAGCATAGAAGCAAAGTGCACTTATACATTGCCGCAACCCAAACACAAACAAAAGGCTTTCCCATTAAAAACTGAGGCCATAAAAAAAAAGTAAAATAAAAATTCCGGGTAAAATTTGATGTATCTAGCTGGTCTAGTGCTGAGTCGAGTCCCAAATTATGCTACTTGCGTCAAAACCTGCTAGGGTTAGCCAACATTAAAACTGAACTCTCGAGAACTCTGTCAGTTCGAGTATCACAGAAGTTTGGACTACATGAACGCAGTTGCACACAAGAAACAAAAAACACTAGATTAAAAATGAGACTTGCTTACAAGGCACACAGAAACAGTACTGCAAGTTATGCAGGGTCAGTAAAAAAAAAAAAAGAAAAACTGGCTGCTCAATCAAAACACTTACAGTTAATCAAAAGCCAGTTCTCATCACAAGACACTTAAGTGACAAAAGTGCTCAAGCACTCCACATCTAAAACCATGCACAACCATTATCACATAAAGAGAAGAAATGCAAGAAACTTGACATCTTTGGCCCCAAGTGGTAGGATCCAACAGAGGTATCCTTAAACATCAAAATGCCCAATCCAGCAACAAAAGGAGCACTGAGCAACATTGCTTAAGCAACATAAAAACAGCCAGAGAAGGGACTCAGGGCAACGGAATGCGCTCATCATGAGCAAAAGTACTAGAGATCATCTTGACCCCAAAGCTGCAGTTTCTTTGGTTTACATGACAGCTTTACATCTCTGAAATAAATGCACAATTCTGCTCGTTTTTACATGCTATGCTGTGTGTAAGACATAGCCTGTTGAGGTAGTTTAGAGTAGATGTTTACTGTATCACAAGCACACAATATAAAACCCTGTTGTGAGCTATGCTTTAGAAGGGTGGCAGAGTGCAACAGCACAACACATCAACTAAAAGGTCTAATGTCACGTCCGTGACAGGTATTCTTCCTGGAATAAAGCACTTAATGAAACATTTATTTGGCCACAGCAGCAGTTAAGTTGTATAATAAATTATATTTGGATTATATTGGTTCCATTAAATAAATGGAATCCAACTACATCTTCATGCTAACCAATATAGCAACACGCTTTACTGTTTAATGCCCCTATTGCACACTTCCCTCAGAAGCACAAGACTAGTGTTTTATGCTGGAGTGCTAAAACTGCAACTTAATTGCAAAATAATGCAGTCTTTACTAATGGTAGCATTTTATAATAGCTATTCTATGCTCACTGTCTTTGGGTGCTTCTCTATGCTTTTTGTAGAACAGACACCAAATGACTGACAGAAAAACAAGTATTCCAGCAGAAGCTATGAATGCAGAAATGAAACAAAAAAAGGCTAAGTTGTGCTGCCGCTGCAAATGAACGTCCACCACTACTTCTGCAGATGCTGCAGTTCTATTTAGGAAAGGAAGGAAGTGTTTGGCAGCATTCAAGTACTGAGCTTCCCTTCGAGAGATCCCAGGTAGCCTCCTTTTAGCTGTACGAAGCTGCCACACAGTTCCCCCTAGAACACCTGAACACGATTATTTCCAAAATCAACTACTGCAACTTGCCCATCTGGACCAACACTCACACCAGAAGGGCGGTCTAGTTCTCCAAGACCTTCACCCTTTGTTCCAAACCAGGCAAACAACGTCCCGTCAGGTCGGAACACTTGAATGCGGTGGTTGCGAGAGTCGGCAACAATGATGTGGCCCTCTACGTCAACCGCAACACCCTGGGGGCGCATAAACCGCCCGGGCTCAGAGCCTTCCGCTCCAAGGTAGCGAGCAGTTTGGAAGTCTGGCCGGATGACAAGGACTCTGTGATTGTTAAAATCTGTGACAACCATGTGGCCATCGTTGAGAAAAGCCACACCGCGCGGAGAGTCAAACTGCTTCCAGAGTGGCCCACCGTCGAAGCCGTACTTGTTGATGAAAGATCCGTCAGCCTGGAAAAGTTGAATCCGGTGGTTGCGGGTGTCAGAGACCAAGATTTGTCCCTCTGTGTTGACAGCCACGTCCCACGGGTAGCTGAACTGTCCAGTCTTGGACCCCTTCTCTCCAAACTTGAGCACGAATTTGCCATCAGGTAGGAACACCTGTGAAAATGTGCAATTAGTTTGTCCCTGCTCTGACAAAACGAGGGAGACACGAAAGCCAAAATGCTTGATCACACTCAACTCTAACACAATTGCACTGCATGTGTTAGAATGTGAATTCATATAGAAGAAAAAATTTGTTCGTTGTAGCTTGGAAAGCACAACCACACGTAAATTCAGAGCACAAGCTGACATATGCACAACACCATTGTATAGGTTAGTACACCTAATTTTCCAGAAGACTAACTTTCCAGTTTCAGAAACCTAAATTCTTCAAACAAGAAATTTGCTCCTTGATGAGCACGATAAATGTTAAACACGCACAGGGTCCAGCCGATATTTTGAACAGTTTCAGTGATCACACAGTTCAAACAGCATGGCTACTCCCGTATACATGGCTTACAACATGAACGATCTACCGAAGACTTCCATAAACATGGAACATTTAACAATTCATGTCCCACAAGAAAACCAGAGGCACATAGAATGCGAGTACACTCCACTTCTACGTGCCTTTAGCTTACCAAAATTGACAAGTGAGAAGAAAAAACCAAATCACCTGAATACGATGGTTATCTTTGTCTGCAACAATGATTCTGCTCCGGCCTGCATCCCAGGTGACACCTGCTGGGCGGTCAAACTGGCCTGGGCGGTCACCAGCACTGCCAAACTTGCTTCGGAAGCTGCCGTCAGGGTTAAAGATCTGAATCCGATTGTTTGATCTGTCTGCAACAATGATGCGACCTTCCGAATCTGTGCAGACACCCCAGGGGCGACACAGCTCTCCTTCCGAATCGCCTTCGCCCCCGATGGTCAGTAGAGGAGCTCCCATGGCAATGTAATTTCTTCCGGATCTAACCATGACAGTGAAGGGGCTACGTGACACATCAACACCTCTAATCAGCACTGCTATGCTGTGCCGTCCTTCAACTTGAGGGTGGTACGCAACTTGGTAACTGCCGTTCTGCTGGTCGACTACGTCAACTCTCACAGAGCTGCCATCTGGGCCTCTTACGGTAACGACAACTGGGTCACCCCCTACGAGCCGTGGGTCTCCAAGGTGATCCCTCGCTTGAACCACAAACACAGCTCGTCTACCTTTCAAAGCCTTCTGCAGGCCATCTCCGATAACTATCGATTTTGGCGCAAAGCCTGCACTGCTCAGAAAACCAAGAGCTCGTATTGCAGCCTGTAACGCAGAATCTGGCGAAGTAAAGGTCACAGCGTCGTCCTCCAAAGGCTGGGTCTTAGCTCTGCGCGTTTCTTCCAACCTGGCAGCAAGATCTTTGGTTGCTCGTAGGATGTCTAAGTCCGCGTGTGCATGCTGGACACGTTCTGCAGCCCGGGTCACACGCTCCACTGCTGCTCGCAATTCGTCCCGCTGCTGTGAGAGAGTGGCTTCTTTAACACATTCAATCTGCTTCAGGCGCTGTACGAGTTCCCGTTCACGCTGATCTAGGGCCACCCTGTGCCTGCGAACGGTTGCGCGAAGTTCGGTTTCAACAGCTTGGGTTCGAGCCCTAACTCTCTCAGACATTTCGCGCGCCCTGTCAACGCCTTCTTTGAGGGAGCGCACCCAGGCTCGAGCGTCTGCGAGCACTTGGCCAACGGCCGCACGTGCTGATGCCACTGCGTCCTGTAAGTAGACGAAACTGTGGCCGGCATGTTCGTTGATAGTGCATTCGCGGCAAAGTGCTTCGAAGCATGTCTCGCAATAAAGCCTCAGGACCTCCCTATCGTGACGCTCACAGCGATGGTGGTCACCAGCGTTGTTGTTGGTGGACGAGTTCAACATAATTTGTGGTTTGTCATCGGTGACGCTAACTATGTTGTGGTCTTTGGTAAGTCGCACCCTTTGATGGGCCCAGACACAATTATCGCAAAGTAATTCATTGCAGTCCCGGCAGCGTCCTGTTGCTGGGTTGCCTTCGTCACAAGCGCTGCATGGACCGTAATCGCCAAATCCATTTTCGTAGTCTTCTTTTACGACACTTAGAATGTTGCTAATAATGAAGGGTGGTGGAAGCCCGTAACAGTCGAGGCTGTTTTCCTCGTGGCCGCATACTGGGCAGGCGAGGTCTCCCTTACGTTCATCCAGGCACTTTGGACATAAGGAATGCAGGCATGACAGTACTCTCAGGTCAGCCCTAGGCTGGCAGCGGCAGAGCGAACATACTACCTCGGCTACGAAGTCGAGGTGCGCGTTCCCGCCGAACGCCGACATGGAACTGAACCTGTGCTCTCCGTGAACTTCTTGCATTGCTTGCTTCTTGCTTAGTGCGAACGCACGTTTGAGGTAGAAACGTTGTTGAACTTTTAGGAACTCGATGATAGGAACATGAAGTAGTTAGGCTTAGCAACGTCGGCCGTTTACTCGGATACGGCGTTGCAAAATAGGAACCAAGCGACTTACGTGCATGCGTCTTTCTCCAAGACGAAGAAAAGCTTCCGAGGAAAGGTGTGGACTGAAAAGTCCACTAGGAACACGTTTACATTGCAGTTTAAAGGCGTCTTGACGACTGTCGCTTTTAGCGAGCAGCCTATGCACTACGTGCGTCGCGTCGCTTCCGAGTGCGTTTTGGTTCTAATGGAGGAGGCGCGGAGCGCGGGATGACGTTGGTGACGTAAAGGAAGCGAAGACGGGAAGGGATGCGAGGCGGGAAAGTACAATGACAAAAGAACGGCTTGACTTGGCTTGGCTTTATCACTTATACGCTACCTCCTGCTGGTGTTTTTTGAAACGACCCAGTAGGGAAAA
>JARGYV010081341.1:0-20147 GCA_029532675.1 Ornithodoros moubata | reverse complement strand
GTGGAAAAGTCTGCCTACTCCATTCAGCCCCCTGATGTGGTACCCAACCACAAGCAGCATGCCTCGTCCAAGCTGGGCAAGCGCTCTGTGAAAGCTTACACTCACTCCAAGTCCGACTCATCATTTGTGCTGAGGGCAAACGGAGGTGGACACTTAGCTGTAACCTGAAGTTCACACCCACCAAAGTCGGTCTTGAGTATCCCGGGCTCCTGTTTGGCCTATTGTGACGGAAGTGGCAGTGTGGTTTTCCCCAAAACTGTTTCTAGCCTGTTGTACAGAGTGCTTGGACAACCCTGACACCGTGAGTCGTGTACAGCGACGGTGAAACGTGCTGTGTGTGTATTCCTTTCTTATGGCTAAGAATTCACGCTGCCCGAATTTTGACGGTACAGCACCTCTCTGGGGTATTGCAGCCTGTTACAAGCAAATACAATTGTCAGGCGACAACTCGGTGTATTTATTGGTCCTCTCGTACCTTTTCCCACCAGTCTTTGTTAGAGGAATTGCGAGAAGTCTGTTGAGCAGGACGCAGTGTTCTGGTGTGGCATGTCTTGTTCTGATTCCCAAACTCCTCCAAGCAGGTTCTTGAATGACACAGGTGACACGATCGCGATCCAGCGTTTTGTGGATACCGACATCTTTTGCCACATTTGCGGAGATGTCCCAGTCACGAGAGAGACGCTCTCGAAAGCGAGGTATAATTGTTCCGGCGTTGGCGATGTTGGCTGTGCGTAATTTGAGACCCCTCCCCGGCTATTTCCGGTGGGACGGAACGACCGCACCATAACACACTGTGATATATTGTTTTCTACCTTGATTAGCGTTTCGCCCTTCTTAACACCCCCCTTTTCTCTCTCCCTAACACAAGCGAAAGATTGCGTACAAGATAACATGTCGGTTTTCGAACCGTAGAACGCGAGGCCTGCCTGTCACTGCCAAACTTTGTCAAAGTTGTCAATAGCTCCAAGCTAGATTTTACACTTTAAATGCGTCGTTTGTGCGAGGCAAAAATGTGCTCCAAGTTTGTAACATAGCCACCTCCAACCCCTGCCTCAAGTGACAGTAGGCGTGTAATGTGTTGTACATTTCGATGTAGATATTTGCTTCGTGGAAAATTTGGCCGGCCTGCGCCATAGAGATTCGAGGCAGGGATGGTGAATCTCGCATTACAGGAAAGCTTCGAAGCAATCAACGAAATTGTGATGGAGTAATATGTCTGTTAGTCTCTAGTACAATTACGAGGCATTGCAGTCGTGTAGATAACACTGGTTCACTCACACATGTAGGTTGCTCTTGATCGACAGAAGTGGTTGTCTGCATACCTGTGACGAATTGGTATTGGGGAAAAACAAATTGCAATGTCAAGAAAAGTGAAGATTTTATATGACTATGACGTCTCATTCTGATATTTCATGTTCTGATATTTCTGACTTTTTCACACTTTGTTTGCTTTCAATTACGATGGCCTATCTAGCAGCAGAATGATTTGGGATGGAGAGTAATTATTTCTCAGTTAGAAATTTTGAGCTAAATGTGCACAGTTAGGTTGAATACAGCACATTGGTGTATTCCACAGCAATATGATAGGCGGCAATAAATTATCCTAAAGAAGCGAACAACCACTGACTGAAAGCAGCGTTGTCATTTGTACTGAAGCACCACCACCAGCTCCACGGTTCAAAGAACAGCGATTAGGAAACTGTACACAACTATACAGAGTGTCACTAATACTTGTCTAACTGTGTGCATTGTTTTAGGTGTTCTACCATTGTAGCAGAGAACTGTCAGACTGGGTGTTCACAACGTTGGAAGTGACATTGTACTTGGAACCAGAACACACAGACCTAGTTCTAGTCAGGCTGGATTGTGAGTGCATGTGTTCAAAGTTCCTAAGCAGTGTTTGGGTATTTTGACAAATTAGAGGGAGGCATATTTCAGTGAAGCTATTTATGAGGTGTGGCGTACGTTTTACGTTTGCTGTTCAGAGGAGCGTTACAAACGGGAAGAATGTACAGTGCCTCTAACAGAAAATGAAAATAACCTGTCCTATTTTTGAGTTCTTTTGTAAGGACCAGACAAAGCTTCCACTTCTTCTGGGGTTTTCCGATTCTGAAGTGTCAAATAAAGCTGAATTTCAACCACCTTGCCTGCTGCAGCGAAACACATCATTTTCTCTGAAGCGCAATAGGTTGGTGCACATGACTTTGCTGCATATCTCAGTTCACCACATCCTGTAGCAATCAGTGTTGCAAAAGGTGGGATAACACTTGTGTCATATCCTAATCTTTCCTCCAGGCTTCAAGACAGTGACAGGAAGACTTGCCAATGTTTTGACAGGTGCATGTGAGTAAGCGTAAGCATAGATTACAAGGGAGCCTATGCAGCAGTGCTCATGCCCCCCCCTTGACTGTACCATGTGGGGCAGGGGCCCCCAGGATGGGTTGGGCAGGACTGGGATGTGATGCAGGCAGAACGCAAACTATCACACAGTGCACCTTGACTGCCAATCATGGCCATGTGCAGAGGCACACTTGTGCAAGCAAAAGCATGAGCTTTATTTTAGTACTGCACTAATAGCCTCCAGTGTTTTACCCCTTAATATTGTCTGAGCCGCAGTTTGAACTGTGTAACATGTTTTCTGTATCTGGTTGGCGACGAAATGTTGCAAACATGCCGCTTTCTAATCTGCAGCCCATTCTTGCAGCAGTGCGGATGTTTTGAAAGAGTATCTAAAAAGACAATGCTCTCGGGCTGAGCTACAAAGAAGTTTTATCAGTGTCCAATTTTGCAAATAAATACGAAACGACCCTCGACAATCAATAAAGGCAGAAGAGCAGGGAACGCTGCTAAAAACAAGATAAAAGATAACACCTTCAGCAGTTAAAAGTAAAAGACAGAAAGAAATGTGCATTAACTATAAACACACAACTCCATAACCTCATCAATGCACAACCCCCAAAAACCTCCAGAAGTGCCTTCGCAAGAGAGATCACAGAAACGTAGAAACATGTCCTTGACATACACACACTATTTCATAGCAAGCAGAAAAATTTGCACTGTTCATGAACTCTGTTGCAAGCATTATGAGTAATTATATCCGGGAGCATTATCACATGCCATGCCATGCTTCATCTCGTGCCTCTTCAAGTGCTGCGAGTGGTTGAAGGCCTGGGGGCAGAACCTGCACATGTATGGCTTCTCACCAGTGTGGGTCCTGATGTGCGACTTGAGGTTGCTCCTCTGAGCGAAGGACTTTGGACAAATGGGACACTGGTAGGGCTTTTCGCCCGTGTGCATACGTTCGTGAGTTATGACGTTTGTCTTGTGGGGAGTAGAATATTTACAGTAGGAGCATCTGTAACGGTGCGTGATTTCCGGCGTTCTCCGGCTGTTCCAGTGTTGGGCCCGGTACCGCTGGCCGGGTAAAATATGTGTTCCTGCGAAAAAGCAAATGAATAGGTAAAGCCCGCTCGTGAACGTGACAGTGTTAGCCTGGGTTTCTATTTCCAAATGCTAAGCACAAAAATATCTCCATGTGCACAAAAGAAACACCACTGAAAGCACATCACAACAAACGGAGGCCAACACCGCAGGCGAAGATTCTTAAATGCTTGATGAATGACATTTTTCACTTTCGCATCCTCCGCGAGCTTTTCAGTTTCTGAAATAACAGCCACGAGCGCCTGAAAAAGAAAATGAACAGCTGTGTTAGTTACAGGTAACAAGACAACACAAACACAGCAAAACAAACCACATGGCTGTGGTGTGATTTGCTACGCTATACGCCGACCACAACACGTCAAAGAGGAGGTCTATCAATTTGCTGCATACACAGTGCGTGCTGCAACTGTTGCGCTTGACAGATTTCACACATGCTTTGGCACCTCTGCCTAAACATCCCACATCACTACTTTGAAAACCTTCTGCTGCAATCGGGAACTTTACGAACAAGAGAAACACGACTGAATAAGCTTGTGTCGAACAAGCACGATGATATAGATTGTAGATAAGCTTGTAGATAACACATGCAAACGTCCAACAGCACACAACACCAAAGTCATCAAATAAGCCGGGCTTGTACCGGAAGTTTACGACGCCAACTTTGCCTCCGCTAGGTGCATTATTTCTTCGCAACTCCGTAACATCCGGTGTTTGTTGTTTCTGTGTTTTCTGTGGTACGCGTAGAAAATCTGAGTTTGTTGTGAGTTTGTGAGGTCTGAGCACCGAACCATTTCGGTGTGACTTTTGGATCACATCCATGCACTTCCCTGGAATAGACAAATCGTTTTAGAATCCTCAGTTTTGATCATCGGCATGGTGGTTGCCGAACAAGGGAACTGGGTTGCCGATGTTGTGTTTGTCGTGGAGGGAACTGCAAACTTGAGCCCCTACGTGGAAAGTCTGAAAAGCCACTACATCGTTCCAACGTTAGAGTGAGTTATGTCTGTTTCTTGAGTAATACATGGGAAGTGCACGACACTTTTTATCGGTTGTTACGGGAACGACGCACTGCTTGAACGACGAACGATGCTCGTCTGAGGCAAAGTAACAAGCTGTTAAGCATGCGATTTCCCGGCACATAACATAAGAGGCTTGCAAAGGGGATCTGAATCTTTGGTTATGACACGAAAAACATTTTATTTTTGTTTTTCACCGACCTGTACGTACAGCACAAATCTAGTCAGTTCAGGTTCACAGCACCGATTGGGAACATTGTTTATCAAACTGAATGCATCCGTCAGCAGTTCGGATTTCGTAGTTCACTTTTGCTACATGTAGACCTTAGTTAGATTCTAAATTGCACAGCAACCTATACCATACGCACGTAAAAACATTAACTCCTGCACTCCAGTGTAAGGGAGAACAGAAAAACCCAATATTTTACGTAAAAGTCAAGACTATTTCAATGAACAATCTAACATAAAAGTACTGACAGTAATCGTGAACATACATACATGTACTTTCCAGTGAATTTAGTTTTTAAGCACGAATGTTGCAGTGTGTCGACAGAGGCACTTTTTTTTTTATTTCTAAAAGTTGAATTAATAGTAGCTGCTCTCTGTATTGCCTCCACCAGGTACTTTAATGGCGGCCCAGTTGACGACAGAGACTGTGGATACGACGTGAGCTAATTTCTCATTCAGTTGGTCACTATGAGTTGTCATGTTATTTAATCTTCGCTGTTTTTGTAATTTCAGAGCAACAGCACCACATATGCACTCGTCGTATTCATGGCTGCTGACTGTGGGATGGAGCCAGCAGCCACCTGCAACGCTCCTACAACAAACGTAGCCAAACTACTTTCGTGGTTTGACAGAGTCTCGTAAGTTCACTCAGTGTCATCTAAACACTTTCAAACCACGGTGACCTTGAATATTTCCATAAATTTTGTAACTTAGTTTCATTGGCGGAGCTGCCGAATCATGCAGCCACATTGCAGAAGGTCTGAGCACGGCGCTGCAAGTTTTTGACGACTTTCAGGTGCTTCGTGAGCCAGGGTAAGTCGTCTACATTCAGCGCAGAAGAAAGGTATTTGTGACTTGGTGTCATTTCTAAAATAGATCTGCTTCTTTCAGGGTCGTTGCACAAAAACACTGTATTTTAATATGCAACTCTCCTCCGTATCGGTTGCCTGCCTTAGAAAGCCCTGCCTACTCTGGACACACAGTCGACCAACTGGCAGGAATCATGGCCGAGGTGAGATGTTCTAATTGACGGGGGATTGATTGTGAAACACTCAACTTGCTGTCACTCTTCAGAGGCAGGTGAACTTCAGCATCTTCTCACCTAGAAAGATTCCGGCCCTTTACAAGCTGTATGAAAAGGTAATGTGCATTTCATGGCTCCTTTGTTTCAGCAGTAATGACAAGCTATGCTATGTGCAGGCTGGTGGAGACCTACAGATGGCTTTATGCAAAAACTATGCCAAAGACAGACGACACTTGGTGTTACTCAAAGGGTACCAGCTCCAAGGCATGTGAAGCTCTTCCGATAAGCTCAAAGCAGTGTCCTAACGAATGCTAGTGCCATATTTAGAACGACCCATCAGCCCGCCAGTTGCTGTTCCGGAAACAAAGGTTGTTCCGAGTCCCCCTCCTGTGGCCACCACGTTGAATCCTCGCAGTCCGGCAACCACGGGTGTACCCCAAAAACGGCCCGCAGCAGGGTCACCGCCAAACGCACGAGAGACCAAGATGTTTAAGCAGCCCACGTCACAAGGTAGGACGACTTCAATCATCCGTTCAGTGTTCCTGTACTGCAGTTTCAAGGTTTGACCATTAGTTGATCAGGCCTGCCTGTTTGCATATTGACTTTTTTGGCTTTGCAGCATCTCCCATGAGTGTCATGGGTGGTTCACCTCAACAGCCACAAGGCCCAGTTCCATTCCAAAGCCAAGGGTCACGGCCAGGGGTGCCAACTCCTCCCACATCTCATCTTGCATCTATCAATCAGGTGACGGATTTGAGCAACACACTTTGGTCGTTTTTGATTAACTTTATACAGCATCTGACGAGTCTCTCTCCGCTTCAGCCGAACCCACCAAATGTCACCCTTCGTGCCATCCCCGACACCATGAATAGAACGACACAAAATCAGTCTCCCGTTCCAGTCGGCAAGTTGATCTCCTATCTTGCTGTCGACAGTAAACTGCAAGGCCCTCACACGCGAAAACATTTGCAGGTGCTCCGCCCACTGCTTCACCCGGTGGGGTCCGTATGCCATGGAACCAAACTGGTCCGGCTGTGTCCACTCCGCCTCCAGCCACCAGCATGCCCCTGCTAGCTAGTCAGTTGTCTAATGCTCCGATGGCCAGCGGTCCCCCAATGCGACCCTCGATGCCTACTACAGTCACTTACGTTTCTGGTTCTCAAATGCAAGCAGGTGAGAGTTCCGTTCTAGCGAATGATTAATAATCTGCAAAGTGAACTCAACAGTGTGTCACATGCGAGCTTACCATCTCTACCTCTTTCTGTGTCTTTACAGTGCTGGAAGATATTGAATTATAAGCAGTTATGAAGTATACATATAAAGCATTTTACACGAATAAGATACGGGCAGCTTTGTTCGTTTACGTGACTTTTCCTTTCACTGTGTTTGTCCCTTAATTTTCGAGAAGCACATGTGCAGCATTTGTTACTAGTTTAACCCACTTACTGTACAAGTATGTTGTTTAGCATTACATTGCAGGAGGTCATCTCAGTTACTGACACGCACTTTGAAGGGTTCATACCCATTACAACCGCAGGTCTGCGTGCCCCAATGCGTATGGGCACTCAAGGAGGTCCTCAGATGGGGACTGGGATGGCCCCTCAGCAGAGCACTCTTGCTGCCCAGCTGAACCAGATGCCACCAAACTTTGCTCAAGTGCCCAACACTCAGGGGATGAACCCTCAGGGAATGAGCACTCAAGGCATGGCTCCACAGGGGATGAACCCTCAGGGTCTGAACGCACAAGGAATCAACCCGCAGGCCATGAACTCGCAGGGCATGAACCCCCAAGGGATGAACCCGCAAGGAATGCAGGGGAAACCAATGCAGCAGCAGGGACCTCCGCAGCAACAGGGCGTTGTCAATGTGCAGCAGCAGCAGCAACAGCCTCAGCAGCCAGTGGTGTGGACAAGCCATGATATAATGTGCCGCAAATATCTAACACGGTGTGACTCTCATGCAGCCGCAAGTGAAAGAGAGGCGCACCATCTGGCAGGGGCAGGTTGAGTTTCAGGACAAGACACCAGGGACATCGCGAAACGTCTACACCCTACATTGCAGCATCTCGAGTCAAGTCATCAATGGAGAAACGGAAGTGTAAGCGGCTCCTCCTTTCTTCCACTTGCGTGCACACTAACCCCCGATTCAGCCATGGCCGTTTCGAAAGCTGGTGCCCCCTCCTTTCTTTGTTTACTTTACTTTGTACCACTTTTCTGCCATGTCAGTTAGTGTTCTAGGAATGATGAAATTCTTAACGGGTAAGAATAACAAGGGTAACATACTTCGAGCCTCATTTATGTACTTAGAGACGTTCAGAAACGAATGCTGTAGTAAAGCACAGCTCTTGCACAACGATTTCAGCTCTGGAGACAAGTGGCCGCCTAAGCTCAATCTCCAGCTGATGCCAAAGTCCATGCTCATGAACGTTGTGCTGGCGGTGAAGAGCGCAGCCCGATGCGTGGTGCTGGGTTTTAGGGGAGGACCGGACGCGAACAATGCCGCCGACGGCATTCAGAAGCTGTCCTTCTTCATGACCAATGCCTGGCTGGGCATGGTGCACTTTGCCAGCCCCCCAGCCGACATCAAGCTGATGTTGGTGCTGTACATGCCGGAGAAGAACTTTTACATGGGTCTCATCGCAAACGACCAGGAGTCACTGTTCAATGCCGTCAAGCAGGTGGTGGACACGCACCGCAAGCAGCAGCAGACCAAGAACAAAATGGTGAGTGGAAGAGACATACGCTGTTGCCAGTTATGTGTGAACTGTGCTAAAGATGCCTAAGCATAAATGGAAACTTTATACATTTTTTCCTCTTTTAACCAGTAGCAGTGATACTGTGAGCAAAATAGAACCATGAGATGGTATCTGTACTTCTTTTACAGGCTGCTCGTGAGTGTGTAAGTTTATCCTTTTTTATGTTTTATGCATTTATCTTTCTAATTGGTGCTGTGTAGTATGCAGTGCAGTCCATCCATGTGGCAGCATCAGAACTTGATTGTTCTTGATGATGCGAATTTAGTTCGAGGATCATTAGAAGGTAAATTGAGACTGGGGTATAACATCCAGGTATGCTGTGCTACGGGTGAGGAGACATAGATTTAAATTGTAGGGGTTTAGGAAGCTATGACAGCGATAGCTGGTGTTAATCAGTAATCGGGGGGCAGACCTCATCCATGTGAAATGAGCGTGTCATGTCTGCAAGTTAACAACAAATGCCTCGGGCTGGGAGCAGGCGATATTTTGCACAGAGGCTGTGCTTTCTCTGGACATTGTCATGGATGTGGCGTATAATTGATGTGGTGCCTCTGCTGTTTTGCAAACAGCCCACAAACAGATACTGCAGGACACCAATGCCAGGTTCCATGTACCAGGTAAAATGCTTGGCCATGCTTTAGAATAGGAGCACCATGTATGAAGCTTGCACAACTAGATTTTTGGTCCTTTTAAGCCGTCTGGGTGAGTGGCTTACAGTCCGGGCCATATATATGTCAGTTAGTGATAATTGCAAAGGAGGTTATGTTTGGTCCCTTTGTGTACTTTCTTGTGGTCCTCAAGGGCTCTTTCACGCTTTTTGCTATGGTTTCTGTATGAAGCAATACTGTGAAGACAAATTATTGCTTCAGACATCTTTGGGAATGGATGTCTGATGCCGCTATCCTATTCGGGCGAGGTTTCGAAGGATACGTTTGCAAGAAGGCAAAAGACTGCTGGTAACTTGGAGTTTGGCATTGGTCATGTTACGACGAAAAGAAAGCTTTGCAGAACGTGTTGTAAGGGATATTTTTATGTGGGGACTCCGCTGGACCAGGCCAAAGATTCCCTATGAGTTCCTTTCGTAATTGTAAAAACAATATGCTGTGTTAGTAGAAGTGTTACGTTTGAGTTTTGTGCAAGCTTCATACATGTTGCAAGCTAAGTTGTGTTCATGAAAGGATGAGTTTGTTTTCGGCAAGATGACAACTGAATAATGCGGCATTCGAGCTTGTCAGTAATTTATGCTGAAAGTTATTTAGCGAACAACATATTGAAGGGCCAGTCAATAGGGATGTGAGGTATGGTTCGTACATCGACAGAAAATCCAGCTTTTTATAGTCTGGGAGAGCTTGTTTCGTTTCAGATTGCTTTTTTCTTCATTGTAGTGTCAATGCACTGCATGAATTCCAACATCCCTTTTTCTTGTCTCAGCAAAGTTCTTAAGTGTTAATAGAAGGAATTCCCTCGCTTCTGTTGCCGTTTGTGTAACACATTAGAACCTTTTTTTTTTTCACATTGTATGATTATGTAGTAACCTTTGTTTTGAATATACTTTCAACCCACCCAGAATTCAAGAATGGTGGAGTTGCTGAAAGCCAAAAAATATTTAGTGCAAATGTCCCTTTTCATTGATGTGGTGGTTTCATTCTTTGAGAGACATGTGACTGAGTTGCGAATTATTTTACAGGCTTACACTTACGTAGAGGTGAGTGGTTCGGGGAAATGCACTGTGGTGGTGGCAGCAGTGGTTACTGCGTAAAATGTCGTCTATTTTTCGTAGTCCAGAATTGGTCTACACGGTTATCAGATGCAATTTCTCCCATGTGGTTCCTCCCAACCACATGTGGTTTCTTCGAAACAGAGTGTCACCTTATAGTTGGTAGTCAGTGGTACTGAAAGCAATGTCCTCCTCAAATCAGGGGTGAACACTTCTGATGCAGTGTTTGCACATTGCTAGAGCTATGATTATGGGAGTGTATGGTTCTAGTCAACAGTTCCCAGCATTCAGAAACGTTATGCCATCTGCAGAACTTAATCACTAACTACCTGGGTGAAATGTAAGACATCCTCCTCAAGCGGAAAACATAAATTTTATGTACCACATTTATCGCATCAACGAATGAGTGAACTTGTGAAATTGGTTGACCTAAACTGTGCTGTTAGCCGAGAGATCATTGAAAAGAAACACTGTGAAACCATACGCACAAGAAAGTAACACATGTCGCGAGAAGCCCCTTATTTCTGACTCACTGGGCACTTGGAGCTGTGACCCCTCCTTCAAAACTTCAGCCTGCATGAAAATTCTGAATAGTGTGCAGGTACCTGTATACCCACACCCTTGTGCACCTAACTTGGGGGAGAGCTGAATTTCTGCAGTGCATTTGGAAGCCCGGTTTTGCCTCAACCATGCCTGTTTGGCTCCACTCCTGATGTGGTGTGACACAAGTTTCTCACTGTAGAACTTGTATTTTTTTTATCCAGCTCCAGAACATGTCTGGTGGAACAATGGCAACCTCAGCTGGTATGGGAATGCAGGGACCTGTCTCTAATCCAGGACTAGGCATGGCTCAGGTAGGACGATGTCTACTATCCTTCTTTCACGAATTTAAGGTCATCCTGGTTCTAAGGACACCCTTTCTTTACGTAGTAGTGTTGAAGAAATGCGTTGGGAACCGTTTCCCACCTTGCCAGGTGCAGCAGGGCATCGCACTGTTGCGAAGAGCTCTGCCTGCTTTCCCATTGCGCGCATCAGAGTAGTGGGTGTTGATTCTGTTGCCCTTGAATTCTTGATCCATGATGAAGACACCGGGCGAGAAGATGACACAGACACAAGTTGTTCTGACAGTGAAGCGTGCAAGGGCAGCTGGCGTTGTTACGATGAACCCAGAGAGGACGGCTTATTTTGCGCACTCCAAACAAAAGGTGATAGTGTCCATGCAGTCTCACCATCTTGGTAGAGGACGAGTACGCTGTGTAGGAGCTGTACTCTAGACAGTGCGATTTCAAACATTTTTGTGCAGAACAGTAGCCTTTGGCAACTTCCAACGAGCCTCCAGGAACTGCGTCCTCTTGTTATTGCTGTCCATTTTGGGTGTGCTTGTGTAAAAGGCTCCGAAAATGTCAACAAATACTTACTGCACGTTTCAAACAGTATAAAACTTCTTACGCAAGTATCAGGGGGAAAGATGCAATTGCTTAGTGGTAGTCGTAGCTTCATATTTGCAGCAGATACTTTGTTTCGTGTGCTTCCTCAGGATGGCGCAAATTAAAATATTGTAAGAAATACCTATGTGTTATCTTTCCATATAAACTTTTAGCTGCCTTTTAGTGGACAGGAAAAGTGGCCAGCACAAGATGATGCTATGTTTAGGAGTTTGTCACATCAGGGTCATATCATTTAGTCCATCGGTTTGTTCGTATAACCTTCCAACTTTTTGTTGAGTACTTACGGTTTGCGTCCAGATTTACTTGACTGATACTTTCCAGCAGGCTTATCCTTAAAAGGGCAGCCCTTGGAATCAGGAAAATATGGATGTTTCCTTGTAGAAAAAAAAAAAAAAAAAAGAAAAGCCGCATGTAATGGCTTACCTGCAGATGATCCCACAAGACCAACAACAACAGCAGCAGCAGCAGCAGCCGCAGCAGGTGACACAGATGGGGGTACCACCAAGAGCTGCGATGAATGCCGCACCCCAGCAGATGGCAGGAGGTGGCACTGCCATGGGCGGGGGACCCCCACCTTCTTCAGTGGCACAGCAGCAACAAGCCAATAGGTTATCCCAGCTTGAAGCTGAACGACAGCAGAATTTGGTCAGTTTGTTGCGATCTTTCTGCTACGTATTTTTTTTCTCTCTTTCAATTGTCTGTTTCGAGGTAACATTGGTGATACCCTTCCTTTCCTGCTGCGGCAAATCCTGAATTCTTCAACGGGGAGTTATAAATTCCTCATTTTTTGTGATAAAAGTAAATCGTCTTAGCTCGAATAGGAAGTATTTTTTATTAGCTTTTGGGATCCAGGAACACTAATATAAATACAAAAAACTGCTGTAGCTTAATGTAACAATATACATTGTACTTCCTTCTGAAAGGGATTGGCGTTTGTCATTGACTATCATATTATACCCGCTAAATGATCTTTCTGAATCTACATAGTTGGCTGGTGAGTGACACACACAAGCACTTCACAGCTACAGATGCCAAGGCAGCGGTCAGTGTTTGTATTCCACTTGAGAATTCCAATATGTCAAAGGATTGACCTGTTTTGAGACAGACCCTGCCCAGCACCATCAACGTTCATTCATCTCGCACCTTTAGTGAACATAACGCGTGGTTCCGTGATATTCCGCACAAAACTTCAAATTCCGTGGTACATCCACAATTCTGCGATTTTTCGCAGAGTGGCAGGAAAGGAGGGGTCTTAAACATTGACGTACAGCAGTTGGGAGCCTGAACAATGTGAAACATGCAAGTTAGCCCATGCTGTTCTGAGCCATGCGAATTCCTTTAAGTGCTATGTGAAAGCTTGCTTTCATAATTGCAGACTCGGCTATGTTGTGACTCTTTTTTCTCCTACAGCTCAAAATACAACAGCTGCAGCAAACCCTGGAGGCAGCACAAGCGAAGGAGCTTCAGTACAAAGCAGCTCAAGAGCAGCAGACACTTCTAGAACGGCAGCGTGTCGTCAATCACCAGGTTCAGGTGCATGCTCTGTACAAAAAAGGCGCCTGATCTGATACTTTCTGCTAACTCTGCATCATTAGGTTCTGCTCTATCTTGGGTGCTGTGTGGATGTTGTGCCCCTGAGAGAATGTTTTGCATAAAATGGCACTGCATTATAGTTTTCCACACTTGAAAAACAGCAGATGCACAGAGGTTTAAAGATGCCTTGAGGGTGCTTCCTTCGGTTCAGCCTTAAGTGGAATTTGCTCATATTGTCGTACTTTGCCATTTTCGGGAAACAGTGCTGTCTGCAACTCCTCAGTCTCATATAAGTATGAAATCAAGAAGTCTATCCCGCAGTGGTGTTCTCGGAGAACGTTCCTTTGGGAGTCGCTTAGTTGGCAGAACCTCCTCTTGGAGTCATTTGTAGTCGGGGTTTGCACTGGGGATCCGGTGTAGCATAAGGAGAAATAAGCAAGTGTGACAAGTAAACCCAGCAGCAGCATCAACTTTTGACCAAGCACTAGCAAAGTACGCAAAATATTGCCTCGGTTCACCTCTAGTTCCCGTTGCTGCACATGCAAACGGTGAATCTGGAATCTAGTTTTGGTAACTAGTAGCCATTTCACCAAGCACTAGCGTTATTTAATTTATAATGTCTGACAGTACTTGCCATGACTTGCTGTTCTGTTCTCCCATTGCGTCCCGGGCATGCAGCCATGGCAACTGCTACACGGCAGCAACTATGGAAGTAACCACATGACGTATTCCGTGGTATGTCTGGCCTTTTGATGCAAAGAGACGCGTATCCCAGGTGATGGACGTGCACAACTGTCACATTCGGCTGTGCTTTTCAGCAGCACGTGCAGATGGGTTACGACTGTGGGTGTTGGCGTCCTCCGTGCAGAGAGTGGAACTGGTCCCATCTCTTGCTCTTTAGGTCTCGCTAGAGCTGTAAGTTTTCCCTTGAGAGGGCTACACACCCACTGTATGATGTCATAGTTTTTACTAGAAAGAATTATCTCCTGATAGGAATCAAAAGTGTGCCATTTTGCTTCTTTGGTAGATTTAGGTGAGACTGTTCTCCGCTTGGATAACTCTCCAAAAGTTGACAGACGTTTTGAGTAATCTAACGTAGCGTGTGAGGTTCTGTTGGTAATCAGCTGCCCAAATACACAACCAGGCGCTTTCATGCTGTCACAATCGAAATGTTCCTGCAGTCCTAACCTGGTGCTGGGACTGATCGAAATTATGAACAAGTTTTATTCTGACATTGCTTTTATGGGTATCAATAGTGAATATGTAGTGACGCAAAGGCGTTAAATTTCGGTTCTACTCTCTGCCTTGTTGCGCCTATGCATGTGCATAGACCTTGCACCAGAGCAGTTTTATCACGAGAGCCATGGTGAGTGGTAGCACAGGAGCCAGAGGTTGCACATTGGCCACTGCAGTTTGCGTGTGGAGAGCTAGGATGCCCAGTGCCTGCATTCGATGCACGTCTTTTGATCCCAGCGCATGCTTTCTCTATCCCTTCTGCTATATACTGCATAACGCATGGTTCTTTGTGTTGAATGTGTTTGTGCGAGAATACTTTGCACTTCGTGTTTGCCTAAAAATACACAGTGTGTGACTCCGCTGGAACGAAGATTTAATGTCTGTCATACTAATTCAAGCTCGCCTAATAAGACAGGGATCTCAACAGAACCTTCGTTGTGGCTTCAGGCCTTGTTTTACCGCTCTCAGTTAATCCCGTAGCTGGTGATGCTATTGTGTGTCACGTAGCTTCAAATTCAATGTTACCAATTGTGTGTCTCTTGAAAATTTCCTAACAAAGAAGTCTACTCACAAAGAGAGAGATTTCCTAACAAAGACATAGATTACTTTTAAAATATACCGACAGAAGCACATTAAATGTCGCTTTCAAAAATCAAGAATAGCACTTGAAGTAAAAAAATGTGTGCAGCCATTCGTTCTTCCAAACTGGCAGGGTCACCGAGGAAATACGGAATGCAAAACATTATGCTTTCAACTCTGCTTTAGCTCTCATCAAGCTTGGTACATGTCTGTGGTTAAAAGTGCGCAATCAATATATTTGCATGGATTTTCTGTGTAATGTGTGGCCAATGTCATGACTGTAGCTTTTCCTTCCAGATACACCAGCAACAGCAACAACAACAACAACAGCAGCAGCAGCAGCAGCAACAACAGCAGCAACAGCAGCAGCAGCAGCAGAGGTTTCAAACTGGGCCTAATTCGAACTTAAGACACATACTGCAACATGTAAGCAGCACACAGCGTTTTCCACATCATACATGCGGAGGCGGGAATATATCTCATTCTTTTTACCAGCAAATGCGTCAGCAACAGATGCTCCAGATGCAGCAGAGCCAGCAGCAGCAGTCCACTATAAGAGCGCAGCTAGCGAGTGGGGGCATGGTTACGACCATGGGAGGGCCTCAGGGGCCACCTACCCAGCAGAATCAACCAGGGCCCGCTGGTGGGTGGGATGACACAGCGCTCTTAGACCTCCTCGGTGGGGGCCCACACAACGGCTGAATTGTTTGACAGAAAAATGGACTCTCCTATGATGAGGTTTGGCGTTGTCACACTATCTTTGGTTTATTCATGACTGTGCTATGTGGTTGCTTGAAGGTGAAGGAAAGCATTTCTTTACGATGTACATAAGTGTTTCATTGCTGTTGGTGCTCATTTTGTTTTTGTTATAATCCTGCACAACCATCTGGACCGGATAAGAGACAGCTGCCGTAGGGTGGAGTAGATGAAGATGTCACTTGTCAACTTTTTGGAATGTAAATTAGTGTATTTGATGTGTACTGTACATATGCTGTTTGCACATACTTCTAGAGTGATTTTTAATTATGTCTTCCCCCCAAGTTCCTGCTCTTAAGAACATGTAAAAACTTGAGCAGGTGCATTTCATATTGCTAATAAAAGTGATTTGTTCATAAACAATTGTGTGGCTTATTGATATGTTGCTTAAGTTTAACAGAAAGACCTGTTCTGATGCAGATGAGGCACGCAAGGACAAATTATCGATGATAAACAGAGTTGACAATCGTAGAAAAGAGCCTATACGCTATGTGGTGATAATATTTTACATTGTTCACGCAGTGACGCGAGATACGGCCGCAAGAAAGATTTTTCGCGATGGCGGCGATTTGGGCGAAACCGAAACTAACGCAAATGCCCAGCTGATTTTTAGTGCTGCCATCTGTCGGTGAAGTACAGCGTTTGCGCGGAGCGAGCGTGAAGTTATGGTCGGCCATGTTGACCGTGGTTGAATGTTGTGCATTGAAACTGATTATTGATAAAATATTTATCCTGGTGATTGTGTAGCAACAGACAGCAAGCTGGATAGGCTACCGGAATATCTTCGTGACACTGTGGATTGGCTTATGGGGTGAGGAAGCTCTTCTTTGCTCAAATTTCGCATCGTCCCGTCCTGTCAACAGATACAGAGCATTGCCTTTGGTTACCTGCGATCGCTCCTTATGTAGCGTCCGATTCCTAGAGTGATTGCACTTTCCTTCCGAGCTCATGCTGCCCAGAGGCCGGTAATTAAGTACGATTAGAGGCTTCTAACGAGCGCAGGGATTTCCATCGCGCCTCTGGTCAGGGGCAAAAAACGGAAAGCGCATATTTAGTATCCTATTTGACCCAGAATGCTGCCAGCTCGCAGGTTTTCTTTATGATTTGTTGCACTCTTGATGCTCTGCTTGGCTGCCTTCTGTTGATGATGCCGCGTGCAAGTTTACGTAAAGGACCTTTCAAGGTCCGGTGATTACAGGGTTCATCATACGAGGCGCATTGACACAAAGGAATTTGAATCTTTTTCCCGATCTCTGGCTATGTGTAGACATTTTTGGGTGCACATGTGCCTGAAGATCTTAGTTGAGCAGTATGGCGTTATGATGGCAATATGCTGCGATAGCTCAGCAATGTCGTTGAAATATTTTAGCATTGACAGATCAGCAGTGATTGTTGTTGTCATGTGTCATTACGGTGCATCTCGAAGAGATCGCAGAAGCAACCATCCATGTGATATTTGTATTGCACGTCTCGAAGGTAAATTCAGTAAGAAGGCTCCATTTAACCAGCTCACGAATAGTGAGAGAAACGATAGCACACAGCTTTGCAGGTGGTCCAATTTCCAATAATGAACTGGTAAAAGGTA
Organism: Ornithodoros moubata; assembly: GCA_029532675.1. Lineage (NCBI taxonomy): Eukaryota > Metazoa > Arthropoda > Arachnida > Ixodida > Argasidae > Ornithodoros > Ornithodoros moubata. The sequence continues at coordinate 2,829 of JARGYV010081341.1, read as the reverse complement.
TGGTGCTTTTGACTTAGATGTTCAGTCCTTTGCTTCTGTATCAGGTTTCACGTTATTATTGGTCACGTTGTTTCGAGCTTCATACAGGTAAGCTTGGATGTTAGGTCATGACACACAACGTAAAAATAACAAGTGAAAGAGAGACACTCTCGCAACGGTAAGAAGTCCGTTATCCCTCGTATTTCTGTGTGGGCAACTCTAGTTGACTATCAGGCCTTGTGTCGGATACTTGCAAGGTATCGCGGTTGTATTTTTAGACCTTCACAGGATCCCGCGTCGTCTGCCAACTAAATATCAACACCACCTTTGCCGCTGTCACGTGCTCTGGTACTGGTCGAGTGCCAGTGGTCCTCCAGTGATACTCTTCAGATAACCGAAAGCAGACGAACTTTTCCTTTGACACGCCAAGTACCGGGTGGTTCGATTAGCACTTTATTTTTCTTGGTGCGCCCGTCCACCATATTTTACCCGTTGCAATGTTGCCTTGCAAGTTTTGCTTATGAATCAGCAAAGCACCTCGTTCTGGACGAATAATCCGGATTGATGATAGGTCTTAATGTTCAGGAGAAGTGCAGCGAACTAAACCGATTGTCACATTCTCGTCGCTCCTCCATGGTCCCGTCCTATGGAGAGCCCGCATGACCTTTCATTTTTTTTTGTCCACCGTGGGCGACGGGGAAGTTCATTACAACGGAGGCGTACAACAGTAACAGGTCGTGCATTACCCCAGAGGCCACCACCCACATTCACCACATGAACCAGCGAGCAGTTTGACCTGTTCACAGGCATGAATATGATTTCAAGTAATTTCCCCATATGTAGATATTTCTACTCGCGTAATTACGTTACAGTATTTTTTGCACACTATGACGGACGAGTATGTGCATGTGTTGTCATGGCCCGGAGATAACAGTGTGCACTGTTACCGTTTTATACAACAGACCCCGAACATGTGCATGTAATTATGCACAGCTTTTCTGCGTTCTTGGATTAGACAAAAAGGGGAAATCTCGCTCTCATTTCGATATGCTGCTACAAAATTGCTGATGCGCTCCCTCTCTTCCTGTGGGGTGCGCTACAAGCATATTTCAAAAACAAGGTTCACCCCGCGATTTAATAACGGCAGCAGCATTGGAGATCTCCCGCTGTTCCTAAACGCGGATTCAGCATCTTTGCAAGGCGGGGCACCAGCGATCCATTTCGACAGCGCCGGTATTTTCACGTTGCAGCTAGTTCGAACGCCTACCGCGTGTGGGACCTCAGTCGCGTCGCTCGCGAAACGGACATCACCTGAGCGTGTGACGTCACAGAACTTCGTCTGCTGCAGAATCGGTACAGTTCGCCTCCGTTCTCTGAGTGTGTGTGTTTTCGTTTTGGTGCTTCGTCAGTTCGGTAGTGTGAAGGCTATGTGATTTACAAACGCATGACAGCCTTTTCGAACGTGTGCTTCGCTAGCAGTTCACTTCATTTTCGTTCGTCATGGCGTGACGACACATGTTATAATGCAAACTGTTGTGGAGTAAATGCCCTCTTGTCGCTCGGCGCTGGCGAATGCGCCTTTTGCCACACATGAAATACCGCGGAATGTTTGTCCTGAACTTTGTCTGGTAAGTGCCTTCATTTACTCTTTGGTATTGCACGCTATCGAACTAGTACTGCAGTGTTGCGGTCTTCGCCACAAGGCGTAACCTTGGTGATTGTAGTGCGCCCGTAACGATAACGGGTGAACAAATAAGATCGATTGTAATTACCAAAGAAGCCTAAGAGCTCAATCACGAGCAGTGCAAGCTATGAAACGGGCTCTCTACCTCTCACGTGCACGTCTGTTCATGGTTTGGTGTTACCAATTTGGGCTGCTCGGTTCAAGGCTTTATTGCTCAAGCTTCAGGCAATAAACTTCATTTCCCACGTACTGAAGCGCTTCGTGCCTAGCTGTGTTTGAGACAATGCTTTCTTAACGATGTTCCTTCTGCCATCTGCTTCGAACCGTTTTCGCAGCCCGTATGTTTCTTTCCGTCACGGGCGACACCTGACTGCAATAACGGAGCGGACGACTCACTGTCGGCAACGATTTTCCATTTTCGCATGTTCTCTGTGTGTCGGTTGGCTTACTTACTTGCCGCATCACAGTGATATACCACGAGATCTCCATTCAGAGCGCTCGTCCAAGAAATCCCACGACCCTTTAATTCTGCTGCTTCATGTTTCACGCTACAGTGCGACGTCACGCTATTGCTCATCGACCCTTGCCTTGCTAGGTCATTGCGACAGCCCCCGTTCATATCTTTGGGAGTATTATAATATCGGCATTGGATCACACCACACTTTCAAGGTCGATCCTTATGCATAATCAAAAAGGCCTGTCGCCGTTCGTTCGGTTTGTCGTCGAATATGGAGCGAGCGTTCCGTATTTTGTCTCTAGCGCACGTTTCGCGGCCGATATGATGAATGTCGGCAATGGAGCATATGCGCCTAAAAAAAGGGTGGGTTATTTCGTAGCGGTCGCTTGTACCCCCTACCGCTGATGATCAATAGGGCAGGGTGTAGGTGTACGCAGCGATAGTACTATGACCCGCATATAGGGGCAGAGAAGCGGACGGGGCTTTGAAAGCCCCGGTCGTCGCTGACGAGTCGGTGTCGTGATGGTAGCCTATGTCGCTCCTCGTCTTTTCGCTATTTATATCGCCATATCTACTGCTTGCTGTTCATTTGTGTTTGTAGTGTATATACGGTGGGCAGGTGGTACTTTGGCAAGGTCGTTTCGTAGTGTGTCAGTGAAAGAAAAGAGACCCCGAGATGGGGGGCTGAAGAAAGTGATGCCCTGTCTCG